>CATIWM010297020.1:0-31156 GCA_949671775.1 Mallotus repandus
CAAAGTGACTGAAAGGAGCTTTGTGCTGTAGTCATCAAGCAGTACGGTCTGAACGCTCTAATGAAGGTCTCTTTAAGGGACCTGTAAAACACAAAGCAAAAGTTTAACGAGTCCTTTACTGAATATTTGATAAGATGGAGAGGGAAGTTATCTCAGATGAAGCATAGGCCAGTAGAATCGGATCAATTGATGATAGTGATAGAGGGTTGTGTTTTGCTACTTTCTAAAAAGTGGAGAGATTTAGGGATCAGAAATTTTGATGAACTGCATAAGTTTGGGGTACAGAAAGAGTCAGATTTAGTGCAAGATAAGAAATTTTTCACTGAAAGACCATCTGGTAGAGAAGGGATCGGATCCAGCAATGGCATAGGTCCAAGTAGTAATGTTTAAATCAATGCTATTCAACAACCTAGAAGATTTTCTAATCTAGGAAGACCTCTCTCCAAAATTTTGGAGAAACTAATCAAAAATAACTTGCTACAACCTCTACTACAAAGACCACCATTCCCTAATACTGACTCGAAACTATATTGCAAATACCACTAGAACATTGGACACGACACCGATGGTTACACTCGTTTAAAACATGAGATCCAAAATCTAATTGACTCAGGTAAAATCACTGATCCCTAAAATAGAAAACCAAACATCAGAAACAACCCCCTACCCAATTACAGAAACATGCCACCACCAAATCAATTCATACTCATGATAAACACCACTTTAACTGAGGAGCAAGTCTTGAACTCCTTTTTTGATACCACACCTACAACACCAAAACTTGAACCAAAACGCCTAAGTCTAAGAAAATAGCCTGTTGAAGTCAAGGTGAATGTCCTAGACATATGGAGCTCTGATGATGAAGAAGGCAGAGCTCTTAATTTATGAAAGAATGAAGGAAGAAAACAAATTCCACCAGCTAAAAAACTTGAGGAAAATGAGGGAGAAATGAAGTCTGCTGAGTCTGAAGAAAAGCAAATAGACTTAAAAGAAGAATCAAAGCAAGTGGAAGAAGAATAAGAAAAGGCAGAGAAAGAGAAAGTCGATGAAGCCAGAAGAGACAAAATAACTCTCGCTAGTGTTTGGGAGTTGCTCATGAACTCCAAGGCCCATAGGGAGGCACTAGTTTTAACTTTAGATGGTAAATGGATTCCATCAAACCACACTCCTGAATAGATGGTTAGATGGTTTGTTCGTTGACAGAAATCCCTCCTAGAGCAGTAATGTTTACAGATGAAAATTTACCATTAGAGGAGAGGGACCACCACAAGGCCTTATTTATTAAGGTGGAAGTTAAAGGAAAGTTAACTTGTTGCGTGATGGTGGATAATGGATCTGTCATCAATGTGTGCCCCTTAAAGATTCTGTCAAAGATGGGATTAACTGAAGCTGATCTCAAGCCATCTGAGGTGGTCATTAAGGCCTACGATGATACAAAAAGGCCTGTGGTAGGAACCTTTAGAGCTCTTGTCAAGATAGGACCTATTCAAGCTTAGGTCAATTTACATGTTCTGGACATCCCGGTCACGTTTGCTATTCTGTTAGGGAGGCCATGATTTCATCCTTTGGGAGGAGTCCCTTTGACTGTTCACTAGAAAATCAAGTTTCCACTTGAAGGGAAGGTTGTAACCATTTCAGCAGAGATTGAAGCAATCATTGCTACTCTCAAGTTAGCTCCCAATGAGATTCCAGTTAGTCCGAGCTTCAAGGTCTATATGATCTACGAAGATGAGCTGAACCCAAAAATAGTCAGTATGATAAAGAGCATGAATTTTATGCCCGGACTAGGACTTGGGAAGAATCAGCAGGGTCCATCGAGCTTTGTTGACACAAAGGTCCTCATTTTGAAGTATGGGTTAAGCTATCAAGAGACTGAAAAGTCCAAGGCTTAGGCTAAAAAGAAGAAGGGATTATGGGAGACTTTTGAGAGAGAAGGTGCCAGTTATCAATACTAAGGAGCTCTTGAGCCATTAATGATTACGGAGAAACCGGTCCCCTATTTTGAAATTTTTGCTCAACATGTGAACGGGACTAGTAAAGTTGCTATGGAGGAGCCAGTGGTAGAAGAATTGGTAATGTCTCCGGAACTCGAGGAGGATATCCCTGCAGCAGAATTGAAGGACGTTGCCGACTAGGAAACATAATGTAACTTTGAATCCTATGTGTTGGATTCCATTGTGGATGTTTTCTATGATGATATTGATAGTTCTTTTTATAACCTGTTTGAACCTGACAATGTTTTCTTTTTTAAAATTAATGCAATAAAATCTAACTTTGCTTATTTGTGCGATGTTCTTCCTAATAGTTATACTGTGTGTGATGATCATTTCATGCATATGTTCGACATTAATTCGATGAAAATTGAATCATTTAATTTGGGCACATGCGATAATCCTAAAAATATACTTGCTTCTGACTTAACTCCTGAGGAGAGAGAGAGAATGAAAAAAACACTAAAAATAAGACAAAAAGTATTCGCTTGGGTTATGAGGATATGCTTGAGGGTAGAGAGATTGCAAAACACTGAATCCTTATGCATCCTCATGTCACATCGGTAAAACAAAAGAAGAGAAGACTAAGGCCAGAATGGGCTCTCCTAATCAAAGAAGAGGTGGAAAAGCAACTAAAAGTAAAATATTTAGAGGTGGTCGACGATGCCTAGTGGTTGGCTAACATTGTCCTGGTTCCAAAGAAAGATAGAAGGGTCAGAATATGTGTGCACTATAAGGATTTGAACAAGGCCTGGCCAAAGGATGATTTTCCCTTACCACATATTGACACCTTAGTTGATAGCGCGGCTTCTAGCGCCATGTACTCTTTCATGGATGGTTTCTCAGGATACAATCAGATCATGATGGCAGTGATAGACAAACTAAAGACTTCATTCACCACTGAATGGAGTGTCTATTACTATTTGGTTATGCCATTTGGTTTGAAAAATGCATGAGCCACTTATCATAGGGTGGCTACCACATTGCTACACGACATGGTCCACAAGGAAATTGAGATATATATGGATGACATGATGGTGAAATCTCCAACGAGAGAAGGGCACTTTGCAGCTCTCGACAAGTTCCTGGCCAGAGCAGAAAAATACAACCTCAGGTTTAACCCAAAGAAGGGTGTTTTCGGGGTGACCTCTGAGAAATTATTAGGGCACATTATTAGTCAAAAAAGAATTAAAGTGGATCCAGACAAGGTTAGAGTGATTTGAGAAATGCCTGCACTGAGAAACGAGAAGAGGTTCGAGGGTTCATTGGACGATTGTAGTACATCAGCAAATTTATAGCCAAGTTGACCACTATCTGTGAACCCATCTTCAAGCTCTTGAAGAAGAATTAACTAGTTGTCTACGATGATAAGTGTCAATAGAGTTTCAAAACTATCAAGAATTATTTGATGAATCCTCCAATTTTGCAGCCACCAAGATCGGGTAAGATGTTGATTCTTTACCTCGCCATCGCAAGAGAGGTAATAGGCATGATGTTAGCTCAAGAAGGTGACAGAAAGGTCAAGCATGCGGTCTATTACCTGAGCAAGAAGCTTCTACCATACGAGTCTAATTACAGTCTCGTAGAGAAAATATGTCTAGCAGTAATTTGGGTGACCAAAAAGCTTCAACATTACTTCTAATCCTATAGGGTCCAAGCAATTTCAAAGCGTGATCTACTCAGATATCTCTAGCAAACTCCATTACTAATTGGAAAATTGCCCAGATTGTTAATTTTGCTCATAGAATTCGACATAGATTATGTGGCAAAGAAAGTGGTGAAAGGAAGGGCGGTGGCAAATTTCTTGGCTTAGAATCCAGTGGATGACAGATAGGAATGGGAGTTAGAGTTTCCAGATGAACACTTAAGGGAAATTGAAATTGAGACATGGAAAATGTACTTCGATGAGGTCATCAATAGCAAGGGAGCAAGTCTAGGTGTAACTCTAATCTCACCAAAAGGAGAAATGATCCCAATGGCGAAAAGATTAGAATTTGAGGTCACCAACAATCAAGCAGAGTATGAGGCCTGCATTTATAGTTTGTTAGCTCTCCGGAGTGTAGGGGCAAACGAGATCGTGATAGTGGTAAAGCATATCTCCAAACAATGGGAAGTCAAAGAAGATAAGCTGAAATTGTATTGGGATTATGCGATTACTATTTTGCTATCCTTTGCTTAGTCTAAGGTTATACATTTTCCATGAGAATAAAATCAGATGGCAGACGCCTTAGCCACCTTAGCTTCAATATGGGAAGGGGGGAAATACACAGTAGTCAAACCTCTCATCCTGGTAAAATCCTGAACTCCCTATCATAGAGAGATCAATATAATGCCAATTGACCCCCACAGAGAAACCCTAGTTTCTGAATTTATAGCAGTATCTGGAAATGGGGCGGTTCCCTGATGATACTGATAGAAAAGAAAGGATGTCCCTGAGAATGCTACCTCAGCAGTTCATTAGCCATAACAGGATGTTGTATAAAAGGATGCCGATAGGAGTACACTTTAGATGTGATGATAGGATTGAAGCTCAAAGATTATGGAAGCGGTTCACGAAGGTGTGTAAGGACCGCACATGAATGGGATAATCTTAACTAAGAAAATAATTTTTCAAGGTCATTTCTGGCTAACCATGAAAGCAGATTGTGTGAAATATGTATAAAAATGCCATAACTATCAAGTATATGGTGCTATCAGCCATTTGCCTTCTATGAAACTTCAAGGGTTGAGTTCTCCTTGGCCATTCGCAGCTTGGGGAATCGATATCATTGGGGAAGTGAGGCCAAAAGCGTCTAATGTGTATCGATACATTATAGTGGCAATTGATTACTTTTCTAAGTGGGTCGAAGCGGAATCATTCACCACGGTTGGGTCAAAACAGATGGCAAGGTTTGTAGAGAAGAATATAATCTACCGATACGGGTTACCACATCACATAGTCTCTAATAATGGTGTTCAATTTAGAGCTAAGACAGTTACTTTATTAGAGAAATACAAAATTGAACATTATAAGTCTTCTTCATATCGACCACAAGCTAATGGGGCTGTAGAAGCCACAAATAAGAATGTGAAGAGGATTTTGGCCAAGATAGTGGAGAATTATAAAGATTGGGCCTATTACCTGCAATTTGCACTACGGGGATATAAAACTACCACTAGGACTTTGATCGGAGCTACTCTGTATTCTCTGGTGTATGGGTGTGAAGCGGTATTGCCAGTAGAGGTGAAAATCTGGTCACTAAGGGTTCTTTTAGAGTCTAAAATCCCTGAGTATCAATGGGTAGAGAGTCAGCTCACACAATTAATATTATTAGATGAGAAAAGAATGAAGGCCATATATCACTCGTAGCTATATCAGAAAAGAATTGCTCGGGCTTACAACAAGAAGGTTAAAGAGAGTGATTTGGTTTTAAAGTTGACTGGGCCAATTATGACGGATCCACGAGGAAAGTTTAAGCCAAATTGGGAAGGTCCATATTTGATCAATAAGTTATTCTCTAAGGGCACTGCTATCATATCCGACTTAGAAGGGAATGAGTTCAGAGAGCCCATTAACTTAGACAAGCTGAAGAAATATTTTCAGTAAAGTCTCGCTAGGGAGAAAACCTCAAAAGAGGCTGCCTAAGTAAAAGTTAGAGACTTGAAAAATGAAAAATTAAAAAGTCCTACTAGATTAAAAACCTTGAAAGAGGCGATCTAAGCAAAAATTAAGAACATGTAAAAGGAGAGAGAGAGCAAAAAATAGTTGGGTGAAAAATTTGCAAGGGTAAACCAACTGATAATAAGAGATATGTAAGAAGCAAAAATGTATAGTCGCTTTGTGCTCGAATTAAATGGAATGGATTGCCTTAATTATTGTTGAACGTTGCATTAAATGCTTATTACTCATTGTTTAACTAAAAAGAAAATTCCATTCAACAAAAAGCGATAAAGATTTAATTACATAAGCTAATTCTGTCTTCTTCTCTTTTGAACCCCCTGGGCACTTGATGCCTGTAACACCCCCGTTCTTTTGTTAATAACAAATTCATCTATTTATGTTTATTGCAATTGAACCCATGCCTTATACTGGTCGTCAATTGACTGATCTCCATTATAGTAAATATACCTCTGAATGGTCCTTTGAGACCAGCTTGCAGCCAAGTTATCTAGAAACTTTTGAGTGAGAGGCCCTGACTCAAACTCATACCTCAACTCAGGAATTGATTATTTCTGTTCGTACTGCCTGCAAAGCTAAGCCGGATTACAGAAGGTGGCAAAATGAAGGCTAGCTATAAGAACACAATAAGTGTAAGATCGAAGGTCACATGCTGCAACATCCACCATAGGCACATCCACTGGATCAGAGTATCAGGGAAAGTGGATAACCAACTCCGAACATCTGCTGGAATAGGATGAAGTCTTCAAGTGCTATAATGCTTTGCTTTGTAATGTGTGATATCTCTAGGAGGTTCGAGTAGCCTCAATTTTTCTTAAGACTATGCCTATGCAAATTATAAATACAAAGAGTAAAGAATTACAAAAGAAAGGGGGCAATAAATAGAGAATGTAAATAAAAAAAAACCTCCAGTAACAGAGGGCTCCCAGTGAAGCGCCTACTCTCAGTAAAGTTATCCAGCCCGATGATTATTTTAGCTAGTATGAGAGGGAAAGGGTCCAAGCCTACTTCCACTTGATCCAAAATATGCAGAATCTTAGAATCGCCATTACTGGAAGTAGAAATAAGCAAAAACTGAGCATACATGCAAAAGGCCAACATCTGAGGCCAATATGCTTCCTTATTATCCACTACCATTATCAGTTCTAGAGGAGAGTCTACCAGGATCTCACTGTTAAAGATGTGGTGAAGTGAATGCCGAGGTGGAAGTTGAACATTCGGGCCATTTGATACTGCATAGAGTGCAAATATGGGGTCTTGAGTGAAGGAACAGCGATCTGACAAGCAGAATTTAGTGGGGAACTTAAAATAGCCTCAAAATCCTCTGGCAGGAGGCATAGCTCCACAGTGTTGAACCTGAAGACATGTTTCTAGGGATCCTAAAATTGAGCAAGAACATGAAAAAATGAAAAATTGATTTTCCTAGCATGTAGAGATCGGAAGTCAGATAGATGAAATGGCTCTAATTTAGGCTATGATTCGTCATCCAAGCTTTTCAAAATTATCTGCAGTAGTTTCAAGCTTCTCTCGGTCATTTTGGGAGGTTTAGAATATGTTTCAGAGAAAGAAGTGAGAGAAAATGGCGGAGCTGGAATTTGGGATTTTTAGAAGAAAATAGGGATTTTAAAGCTTCTACAAAACTGCTGAAGAGGCAATCGCCTCCTCGAGGAGGCGACACCTCGTTGCAAAGAGGCAATCGCCTCTTAAGCAGAGATTGAAAAGGCAATGCCTCTTTAAAAGAGACGATCGCCTCTCTACCAGGGAACAGGGGGAATTTTTATAAAAAAAATTGCATAGTTTCAATTGCAAATATAGGATTTCAGCTGTATAGCAATTCATGCAATCAAGCACATCAAATTTCTTTTAAATTAGGATTCATTGAACTAAATTAATTTTGAAATATTATATCTGAGCAAAATGAAATAGAAAAGCAAATAGGAAAAAAAGAATTCCTAAACTTCAGAATTAACCTATGTATTGTTCTTAACAACTAAAAAAATGGGATCCTAGCCTAATGGGCATATGAATCTATGCCCTCAGAATCCTCGCCTTATGCGGCCTCACCTCTCTCCTCGACGTCGTCATCATCATCCTCATCAATCTGGAGCACCTCGATCTGACGCTCGAGGGCGGTAATCCTTGCCCAGCTCATCTCATCCTGACCCTGTTCAAGCCAACATAAGGTAAGTAAATCATGCAAGCATGCATACATGAAGGAGTAGGAAGAATATTTACCCTTCATTGTTACATAATGCCCAACATGTAATCCCTCTGGGCCTTAATCAATTGGTACATGTACTAGCCTTACTCCAAAGGAATCTGCATATTTGATAAGCTACTTAGTACTAACAAAAGTATTAAGAATAATTGAGAAAACAGGACTAAAGAAGAAATTTACATGAGTGGTACCAGTCGGGATGCAAGCAAGTGTCAAATCCTTATCCACAGTCAGGAACTAGCATGATAACTCTCCTAGAGGGATCCAACATAAAACCAATGGGTCAGGAATGTGCACAAGGCTACCAATAACTATGTCAGAAACAGATACAGTGGGAGGTCTAGTCTGCTTAACTCCAGTCGAGGTGCTTTCTCCACCCTGATCTGGGAGAGGTCTCTTCGGTGGTCTCTCCAGAGTCAGGGCTCCATTATGTGGGGCCAATCCAGTAGCGGCAGCCTGAAATCAAAGAATCACATCAGAACATAATAATTCAAGGAATGTGATCAAAGAGTTAAACACATACTTGAGAGGTAGAGCCGACGTCCAGAGGGACTCGCTGCAAGAGGTGGGTTCGAACAAAATCTAAATACTGGCTCTTCACTCGCACGGTATGATCAGTAGTCGGCTCTCTAACTAATGCTTGATCAAGCTCCTTACCCTCCAGCTCATGTGTCCAGAAAAGGTGCCTAGGAGGAGACTTAGGAATGCGTCGTGCTTGGGGCCTACCATTCCAATTGTACACTCTCTCGTCGAGATACCACACTTGACAACTGGGGCCCCAAAGCAAGACTCTCCTCAGGGATAGCGGCCTAGAGTGAACCATCTCGAGATTCTATTAGTTCTCTAGTCCCCTCGGATCATACTGTGCCTATAAAATTTTAACAGGTGAGTGAATAGAATTAAAAGAATACTAAAAAAAATTTATTTTTTAGATACCGCTTGAGGAGTCAAGGAGTTTAGGCGCTCCTAATGAACGTGCACTCAAGCCAGGTGCCTCTTCAGTACACGGCTGGCACCCCACCTCCCTATGGCTGAGAGATGATCTGCTACATGGGATATCCCGATAATCAACTCCAACTCCAATCCCAAAACTTGCAAAGGAGAATTATCAGTGAATGATGATAAGATTTGCGAAATAAATCAGAAAGGGAAAGGAAATACCGTACTAGTGTGCCAGAAGCCACAGAACCTCCTCGCTCCACGTACTACCTCATCTATGCTCTTATAGAGGTATGATAGAGCAAAGCTACCCCAGTCATAGGTGGCCGCTAAATCCAAGTTATGGAGCGGCATAAAGAACATCATGTCCAAGGAACTAGCTGTGTAAGCAAAAAGTGTAGTGCCAGGGAGGTAAATCAAGAACACCTGCACCACCTGATCGATCTCCTGAGGACTGGTCACCGCTGCAGCTCTCTCCCAGGTGTAGAAACTCTGGATCGAATCTAGCTTAATCGTGTGAGTCCTTTTCATGTCGGGAATCACACCAAGGAGACGCTCGATGTAGGCAACTGTCTCCAGACTCATTCAATGTAGGCTCATATTAAAAAGAACGAGGTTTTCGACACATGTAATCCCAGTAATAGCAATAAAAGAAATTGGATCCAGAGTAACTCTCCGAATGGGAGATGAAAAGTGTGAGTCGTGTCTAGCCATCTCTCCATCAGGGCGTGAAGAGGCTGGTAATCTATCTTCCCCTGCTCCTCTGGCAAAGAAAGAATGAAATCCTCGAACCCAGTGTCCTATATCTTATCCTACTAGTCATTTGTGAGCTCATTGTGGAAGACTCGAGCTCTATAAAAGTTTTTGGCGTCCTTAAATGTGTATGTGTCATACTGCAAGAAAGAACCAGGGAGTAGAATCAGTTTTGTGTTGTTTAAATATTTCTAGGTGTTAGTGATAAGTCAAAAATCAAAAAATTAAAATAGAAGAAACCTTTTCTGGTGAAGAGGCGGCACCTCTTTGCCAAAAGACGATGCCTTTTTACCAAGGGATGATGCCTCTTAGCTAAAGGCAACGAGTCCTTTTAATAGAGAATGCGATCACTTCTTCGCTAAGAGACATCATCTCCTTAAGGAGGCGATCGCCTCCTTAAAGAGGCGATGCCTCTTCGGTGCAAAGAACTCCGTGCTCTTCACGAATTTTCTAAATTTTCACTAATATTTTCCTAATTTGATCCTATTTATGATTCTAATTGATAGATTAACATAATGTGCTGTAACCCAGTATGATTTATAGGAAAATGAGAAGTTTTGAATACTAACCTCTCCCAAAGCCAGAGAACAAATATGACTCTTCAAATCTGTCAAAATGGGGATTGTGTCACCCTTTATGAATCCATGGCTACGTGGAGGAGTAAGGATAGGAGAAACAGGGCCCTAAGGAGGCAGAGGCGGTGTTCTCTCATCAGCCATGCTTCAAAATGAGAAAACATGGGGGAAAAGGAAAAGAAAAGGAAAGAAATAAGAAAAAGAAAAAGAAAAGAAGAAAAGGTTTTTATATAGTAAAAGGGGGGTGGGCTTTTGATAATAAGCACTAGAAAGAAAAGAAAAATAAGAGAAGAGAAAGCCCAAGAAGCCTATGAATGGCCCATCAGGTGGGCAGGGATCCACAGCGGAACCCAAAAAAAAAAAGTAAAAAAAGTGGAGAATTACTTATTATGTCTCTCGAGTGTATGTCGAAATCAACTTTGAACAATTGAAAACATTTTGATCGAAGCATCAGTAAAAGAATGTCTGGTCAAGTTTGAATCCCCGAAGTGCATTCTCCGTAGGAAGCGTCTGGTCGGGTTTGAATCCCCGAAGTGCATTCTCTATAAGAAGCATCTAGTTGGGTTTGAATCCCCGAAGTGCACTCTTCGTGTGAAGAGTCGTCTGATTGGGTTTAAATCTTTGAAGTGCATTCTCCATAAGAAGCGACTGGTCAAGTTTGAATTCCCGAAGTGCGCATAATAAAGAAGTGTCTGGTCGGGTTTAAATCCCTAAAAAACATCTTCTTTCTTTTTTCTACTGAGTGAAGATCGGGCCATGCTCAAAATTCATACCAAATTATAATGAGTGACTGATCGGGCCAAGGAAACCCGAGGAATACGATTACATTTCACATCTTTTTCTACTGAGTGAAGATCAGGTCATACTAGGAATTCATGCCATATTATAATGAGTGACTGATCGGGCCAGAAAAATCTGAGGAACACAGTTATGTTTCATATCTTTTTCTACTGAGTGAAGATTAGGCCATGCTCATAATTCACGCCAAATTATAATGAGTGACTGATCGGGCCAGGAAAGTCCAAGGATCACGGTCATATTTTGAAATAAAGTTTGACCATTGGGGTTTGAATTCTTGAAACTAACGACCCAAGTGAAGCTTACTAGTCAGGTACATCGTTCTCATTATTTGTTGTGCATGTTGCTTATTTGAAAAATCGATTTCATAAATTTGTTTTTTGAAAAACCAAGGGGGCAAACTGTGGACACCCTTGGTTTGATCATCCTATAAAGAAGGCCCAGTGATGAGCAAGTTCAAAATTTTGAATGTAGGAGGACCCGAATCTTCCTATAAAATAAACTCGGAAGCCCGAAACCTCTGAACCAAGCCCAAAACCTTTAACCAAAGCCCAAAACACCAAACCTAAAGCCCAAAAGGAAATAGGGAGGCCCAAGCCCATTGGCCCAGAACCAGGCCAAGCATGGTGAAGAGACGATCGCCCCTTTCTAAAGGACAACGCCACTTCAATCTAGGCTCGAAGAGGCGCTCAGTAGCCAACCTAACTTTACAATAAATGCATTTTAATGCATTTTGGCCCCATACACCAGAAGTGGACCCAAAAATCTCCAGTCTGCAAATGTGTGCGTGAAATGATGACTTTCAAGGCAAAAATAGGGTGGAAAAAGATTGGAGGAAATGATGAGAAATCATGAGGGAGATCTAAGTGGAATTTTTGGGAATTGGGAAAAGAAAAGAAAAGAGCTTAAGTAAAAGACTTAAGGGTCTAGAGAGAAGAGAGAATACAGAGGAGAAAAAAAGAGAGCACAAAAAACATAACTTGAGAAGGAAAAAAAGGAGGGTAAAAAAGAAGAGTTTGATCAAAGGAGAGTTGATTTTTCTTAAAGGAAGAGGAAGCTCTCTCACATTCAAAGGATAAAAACATACAAAGTAAGCTCTGAGCGCTCAGTTAGGAGCATCAAACCTAGTTCATTCAGTAAGAATTACTATTTTTAAGCTTTCTAAGTTCTTGTTTCTATAAAAACTCAATTTTTTGGTTTTGATCACATGTTTTTGGGTTTTTTATGTGTTAAATGTCATATGAGAGCATGATTATGTGAAATATTGATGTATTAGAAGTAGATTTACATATAGTTTGCATGAAATCTGATTTACTTAGAATTCAAGTAACATGTGAATTGTAGTGTTCCTGGTTGAGAGGCTACGTCCCTTTAAAGAGACGTCGCCCTTTAGTCAGGAGGTGGTCGCCTCCTAAATAGGGATCCAGGAGGCGACGCCTCTTCCCAAGAGACGGTCGCCTCCTCACCAGAATCCAGTAGAATTCTACTTTATTTTTAGTATCTTTTTAGTATATTTTCAGTATTTGATACAAAGGTACTGCCTAACATCTTTAGTATTGCATGCGACTGTTATATTGTTATATATGTTTGAGTAAATAAACCATGTTTAAATGAATACTTGTGCCTATTTCATGTAAACTTATTTACCCCCTTTTGTATAAAAACTGTTTATTTTGAGATAAAACTAACCCGTGTTTAGTGTAGGTTTCCTTGTAATTTCCATTTACTAAGTAATTAGTGAGTTAATTAGTTCTTGGGAGGTTTTATTTAAATTAAGCATCATTGTAATTATGTAAATTATTGTAATCCCTAATCTCGTTCCCGTTTGTTTTGAATGAATGTTTGTAATATTTATTCTTATTTGTAATCAGTGCAAGGTAATAAGCATGCAAAATAACTAATGTGCAAATTTGGATTAAATTATAAAATTGGAAATGTTTGTCATCCACCCAATAATAAGGGAATAATCAAATAATCAAAGGTAATAAAATATAAACACACATGGAGGTCAACCGTAAGGTTGGGTGGGCATTCAAAAGTCCATAGCCAGTTTTCGAATCCAAACTCTGATGACGGCTTCTGGGAACTTCCGTGGAATCCAGTTGCTATAAAGTGTGTCCCGACTTTCATCCAGGTGGCCACTCTATCTCCATTTTGGACCCCAATCACATTATATATTTCCTAGTAGGCCCTGAACTTGCACAATGTCGTGATCGTTAAACACTTGGGCGCGCGCTAAACTCCACCGCCTACACTGATTTTGATCTATAGTTAATTTTTATTTATTTATTTATTTATTTTTGACAGTTACAACCTCTTAAAACGTTGTTTATACACTACATATAAAATAATTTGTCACAACACAAATTAATAATGTTATTATTTTCATTCTTATTCTCTTTACAATTCTTCTCCAACCAAAAATAAAGAAGCTTTTTACGAATTTTATCAAAATTATTGTTTGTAAAATTTTTAATTTTGTTGTATTATGAAGATATATTGCTTTAACTCTATAGTATACATGAAACAATTAATACCCTAAAAATAGCGTTTACTCACACCTCAAAACCTGTCAACCCACTGTTCTAACAAGCTCTCTATCAAGGTTAACTCAACTTTGTTCTACCAATCTTTTGAACTGATCTCTGATCATTTTTGTAATTTCTTTCTAATTCATCTTGTCACAACTACACCTAGTGATACTCTAACCTCTACATGCTTTATTCTAGGCTAGAACAAAACAAGAAGAAGAAGAAAATTAAAGAAAGCATCGTGCAGGCTCCAGTTTCAAGTGTATGGAAAGAAAACAAAATTAATTAATTAAGGAACCAAAAGAAAAAAGTAAACAATATTATGTCTACCCTAATGTAGTTAAGCATCTGTGTAGGATTTTCTTTCTTTTTCTCGAGACAGTGAAATTGATGTTAATTTGCATTGCAGATTTAGAGATTAAAGCAAAAAAGAAAATCTAAGTGTTAAGGCTTGAGTGCTTTGTGGCATCTTCTTATCTTTGCTCATAATGGAGACTTATCTTTATAATGTATCTAAGTTTTGTCTGGTTACATTTGAGTGGGAAAATTGAGTACCCATTTGGGAGAAAAATTGACTAGGCAGAGGAGAATGTTCCGTTGAATGTGGAAAAAATAAATGGTTAGTAGAAGATGGAGCATAATAGATCCATGTCTTACTCAAACAAACAAAGCAGTCAAAGAAAAGCAATGCTGAGCATCCCTCACTTGAATTGCAACACATTTTGACATTATTATCTTATAATGAAGTGAAGTTGCAATGATGAAGATATGGAAAACGCAAGAGAAAAGAGCTTATTGAGAAGTTTCATTGCATGCAAGTCCACTAATTAGAGTACTTAAAAAACTTACCAAGATTCTTAAAGCCAAAAGAAAAAAGTGCCAAGTGGGTTGGTTATAGCTATATGTGCACTTGCTAGCTGTCTCACAAACACATATTGAAGATTAGGACATGCAGTATGCATAGAGATTCAAAAGAAATGGCAAAAATCTATGCTGAAAACGAGATGGATATATATGTATTTGGGTGAGAAAAAGCTTCGGATCACTTGCGATTTTAAAGTGCACTCAGTAGTAAGGATAGTAGCTCGCTAGTGGTAGTGATGAAAGGGAGAGGGACTTTTCTCTTGTTTTCACTAGTATGGTATGGAAAGTGCATCTTGGACCTGCAAAAGGGAAAAGAGAAAAGAAAAAAACCCTAACCTTTGGAATCTATATAGATACATATGGACAAAATTGGTTGATTTCTTGATATGTATGTGGGTTTTGGTATTGAAGAAGAAAGGTCAGAGCCAATATCATCATCATCATTGATCAGTGGCGGTCCCAAATTTGGGTGGGAGAAAGAGAGAGATGCACCAGGAGGTAGCTAGCTTGGAGTAGTAGTCGTAGTAGTAGTGAGGATGAATTTGGGTGTGCTGTTGAGCCTTATGATCATCATCATCACTGTGTCATTCTCATACATATGCACGCGGCTCTCTCGTCTTGCCCTTTTCATATATATATACATATATACACACACTTGAAGCCCTTTTCCTTGGCTCAATGATATTGTGCACACCCTTCAACTTACTCCAAGCGATAAATTTATTGAAATGTGCACTTTTATGTATCTTTAAATTAGAAAAAATTAATTTAAGAAGTTAATTTAACGGTGCAAAATTTTGTTAAATTTTTATGTAAAAAATTTTATAGTGGAAATTTTTTTTATTAAATTTTTATCGAGTTAATTTTTTTTAAATTAATTTTAATCAGGAAATACAATTGAAATTCAAAAGAGCTACGGATTAAAATGATTTGAGTTATAGGAGTTTGTTTTGATTAAACATGCTAACAATTTATGCACACTTTAACTATATATACATTAAAGAGTATGCAAATAGCAAGGGAATAGCTTATAGGGATAGTTACCCGAACTTTTGGTTAGGAAGTCTCAGGTAGAAATATTTTTAGATGAAATGCATAATTATTAACTTATTTTTTATTTAATTAATTTATTATGATATTTAAAAAATATCAAATAAGAAAAGCATATATTTATTTTACAACTACAGGGTAGTCTCTTTCATTTATAAGTTAGGGTATGTCCATAATTTTACAACTCATTTTTTATTTAATTAATTTATTATAATATTTTAAAATATCAAATTAGGGTATGTCCATAATTTTTTTGTTTTTTTTTTTTTTTTTTTTTTTAAAGGATGAAATGAAGAAGAAGCAGAAGAAAAAGAAGGTCAATATCAAGAGTAGTTAAAGAGATACATAAATTTTCAACTTTTCAGATTGAGTTAGAACACTCTTATTTAACTTTTTGAATAATTACAAAACACAAAATCCTTATCAAAGAATGAAACCTGTCAATGGAACAAAGATTAACATGGTTATAATTAATTCATACACTATCTGGGATAAAGGCAGCTACCAAGCTATGGTCAATAAGTGAATTTAGCACCATCAATAATTCCCCTGATAATTATTATATTGACTCTTATATTGTATATATACACACGTATATATATATTTATAAATATATTAATTACATAACTTAAAAAAAAAAAAAAAAGACAAACATTCCCAAAGAGATAATCATCATTGGATTTAAAAACCCAATCATCTGAAATGCAACTGGGGATGGCAAACTTCTTTGACTAACAACTTCCCAGCCAATCATCTGATTTAGGACATAAACCAGTCAATTTTAAAGTCTGGAAATGGCCCAGAATTAGGGAAGAGAAATATGTATATATATCAAACCGTTATAGATAATTAATGGGTATGATTTATTTTATTTATTTATAAAAAGTATAAATATTTTCGGTTTTTTGGACCACTAATAATAAAGGGTTTTTAATTGCTTCAATCACAATTGGTTGGTCCTGATGAGTGGCCATGTGCAGCATGTGTACGTACCTTAGTAGGAAGAATTAAGTTTGGGAAAAATGCCTATCATAAGCTTGTGGATGATAATATATACACATTAGCAATTAAGGAAGGACCACCCTTTAATTTCTTTCCTTTTTTTTCAATAAATAAAAGAGAAAAAAAAATTGACAAGTTTATTAGATAGGGTTGGTTATATGCAAAGTACGTATTATTTCCTCAAGTTTATTATTATATTTAACTTGTTAGTTACTATTACATTAATACCAGCTAGCTAGCTTCATTTTCATGCATGGTTTAATCTATCACATCCAAGTAGTAGTCAGAAATTTAGTAATTTGAAATGGGTTTACACTATGTGGTGTCGATTCTTGAACAAAGGAGTATTGATTGTGATTAGCCCCAAATTCAGGTGGAATTAATATGCATTATGCTTCTTATTTTGTAATGTATTTGTTATTTAGCATTAATTAGTTTCATAATGGCTATCTAGGGTATAAATTGATCACGATGATGATTCATGTATATATTATTCCAAGTCATTTCTGTAGTGGTGGAATTTAGTGGAGTTTTCTTTTTGAGATGGAAAGGACCAATGGTTTTTCATCCATAACTAATAAAGTGAACTAATTGATACAACATTTTCTGAATCATAAACACATAGATTAGATTAGATTAGATCACAATAAGATTATTCTTTGCTTCTTTTGTAACAACTTTCTTCAATTGAAAACATTTTGATGTCAAACAACATTAATGATTAATAGAAACTCTTTATTTTCAATAAAGAAAAAAAAAAGATACACCCTTATTGAGAAATGCTTCCTAAATTATATAATTTTGCCAACAAAGATCATTGTAAATCTTCATAGCATGACAATCCAAGGAGCTACAAGTTAAAAGAAATTAGGAGTTGACAATCTAAGTTATAACACGTTTATAAACAGATTACAGAAAAAGAAATTAATATCAGCAATGAATTTTAATTTTTTATTTACTGATATAAAAGTTACTTTCAGAGCTTTGAGATTTCGAGTCTAAATTTTAAAAGAAACCAAATGAATTAGAAAAAATAAAGTAAATTTTTGAGTATTTAAGATAAGTCACATATAACTATATTATTTTTATTCTTTAAGTAAATTGAGAATTAAAAAAAAAACAAAATCAATCAACTTTAAAGAAAACTGGTAAGAGGATCTTGAATATCTTCCTTTTTCAATATCAACCATAAGTATACTTACCAAGTTGAGCATTAAGGTACAAGAAGTTAAATTAAGGAGGTGGATTTGGAAATCAATATTTAGCTTTAATTAGCTAAAAAGGGGTCTTAATGGCATTAATTAACATTTTTTAAGATAAAAAATCAAATAAGTAATAGAAAAGAAATGCATTACATTACACATCTCTTGTAGTTGGTTGGGTGGCTACTCATCATAAGATCTTTTTTGTTTTCTTAAATTAGTTATGTAATTTCAGGGAAAAAAATAAAGATGAGAAAAGAAAAGAAGAGAAGGGAAAGAAAAGAAAGAAAGGACAATTGATATTAATAAAGGCTAAAAAGGGGCCCTATATAGATGGCCATTTGGATCTTATGGGCCATGGAAACTTTGTGCAATTCCCTCCTCTCTTGCTTGCCTTTAAATGGAATTACATAAGAGGTTAGAATTTGCCCATTTGATTTTGATGTTGATTCTCTTTTCTACTTACTTTTGCTTTCAAATTTTTGAAAGATATATATATATATAAATATATATATCTTGTCGATATAAAATTTAACAAATTCAACAATTACATACAAAAATATATATTTCAAATATTTTAAACTTAAAATTAGTAATTAAAACCAATATCTATTGATTTAAGTGGTAAGAAGTTTAAATTTATTTTATTAAAATTTGGAATTTAAGTTTTATATACGGAAAAAACAGATACAGGGGAATTTTATCCTGCTTATGCATCCACTCGGCTTGAACTCCGAATTAGTTAAAACCCCTTGTAATTATTGGATATGAAGGCATCGAATGTAAAAAAAATAATAAGTAATTGAAAATTTTATAACAATTTTTATTTTATCATTATTTATCTATTAATCAAATGCAATATGAAAAACAAAAAGTGAAATTTTTTCTATATATTTTTTTTGCAACCCTCATTATCGTTCCAATGTAATGTACTTGATCTCTCAACGCCAAGATTCTTGTTATGCATAGTTCAAAACCCTTGTGCGGTCGGAATAAACCCCACCACCTGCATTCTTTAAAACCCTAACTAACCGCCTTCTTTGTATTTATGTATTGTCATGCTCATTCCAGACTATATTTATACTACATTTTTATTTTATTTTTGTTGATTTATACATCATCATTAGCATGCATGCACGCATGCAAATCCAGGCTTTATATATAATGTAATGAAAAATATTTGGTCTTTTTTTTTCGTGGTCCAAAAACATATCATAATAAGCTTGAAAAAGCTTGCTCAAGATGATGTGTAATTTTATGTACATGCGCTCATCCTTGTTGTCTGAAAGGCTTCAGATATTATGAGAAATGCATGACAAAGAAGACTCATTCTTGTCATGAAAATCCAGCAAAAGACATGAGATTTTGACAAATCAAGAACAATTTTTGGCCCTTTCAGGTTTTGGAAATATTTATTATTAATCTTTATTTAAATTTCTGACGTTTTACATTAAAACTTTTTTTCCCCTCAATAATGAGAGAATATTGACTTATG
Source organism: Mallotus repandus (assembly GCA_949671775.1). Lineage (NCBI taxonomy): Eukaryota > Viridiplantae > Streptophyta > Magnoliopsida > Malpighiales > Euphorbiaceae > Mallotus > Mallotus repandus. The sequence goes on from CATIWM010297020.1 coordinate 19,077, forward strand.
ATCTTACCTCTAAAGTAATTTCACTAATTATTTTTTTTCTACTTACATTTTCTTTTATTTTTTAAAAATTATTTGCACATCTCTATTAAATTAGATATGAATTATTCACAATCGATATTTATCGGCTTGATGATGCATATTATTAGAAGCGAATTTGCAACATTTCATACCACTCAAATTGTTCAATATATATCTAAAATTGACAGGTTGAAGGTTCGATTTTTGTCAATAGGTTAAGGGTTCAATTTTTATTTCTCTCTACTTTGCATATTATTTGCAATATTTCATATTACCAAATTGTGTGTGTATATATATATATATATATATATCACCGAAAAGTGTTTAAGTTTGTCCCTCAAAAAAAAGTGCATAAGTTTAATAAATATTATTTTGCTTAATACATTTTTCAAAGGCAAAATTCACGGGAAATTAGCTGGAAAACGGGTGCTAAATTCACTTAATCACGTTTTTTTTCCAAATAACGTTAATTAAGGGATTACGAATGATTTCATATATATCTTGCAAAAGATATGGAAGATTATCCTTAAGTCAATCAGTAGATTGAGTGGCTGTAAGATATATGTTTGAATTAGCTTGCATCAAATCTATGTGGATTTTACTAATTATGTGCTAATACTAATTAATGATATTTCCACGTGCACATAATTAACATATTTATTAAGTAATTAATAAGTACATATAAATTACAATTTAAATGTAAAACACTTAAAAACACATGCTAATTACTGATTAGTTGCCATGTTTTCTTTAATTGCTTAGGGAGACATGCAAATAGAAGAGAGAGTGTAAAAGGAATTTCACAAATATTCATTTAGTTACTAGTTATATAAATCATTATCCTTTTACTTTTCATTTTGAATGGAGTAACAAGTTCTTTGCAAATATGAGTTTTTGGTATGGAGTTTAATGAAGGTTATGGCTAAATCTTGTAGGCATAAAAATTATGACAATGATAAATGTCACTACTCAAGATAAAAAAATTTTATTAAAAAATTATATAAATATAATCTTATTTATAGGGGCATGCATATAAATAGAAGTCCATAAATATTACTATTAATGTAACTACTCATTATCTTAAATATTTTTTAAATTTTCCAAAGAATTGTACTCTATGTGCGACCTAGAGAAGACAACAACCTAAGTAATCATGATAGGGAAAGTGAATAATAAAATAGATTATTTGTATGGTGTATATATATATATATATAATTTTGAGATTAAGTGGTAAGAGTTGCTTAAGTGACATTTTAAATTTGAATTATGGTATATTCAGTTATGTTAAATTAGTTATTAAAAAAATTTTACTGTTCTTATACTCCTATTTGGATTAAATTAAATTAATTAAAATTTAGTGTACCCTAAATAATGATAGTTCAAACTAAAACTATCCCTCTTATGAACATTAATACTTTTAATTTGTGACCCTAAATTTGAAGAAACTTATCACCCCAAGTCCATTAATGAACCAATTTAAGCTGATTTTTAATCTGGCCAGGCTACTTTTTCAGGTCGAGAAAAAGTAAAAACAGTGAATGATCAAGTCTGATTTCTTACCCTCTAGATATGGCATTGAGGAAAGCTACAAATTCCTCCTACAGTAAGGACTTCGACTTTTGCAACAAGAATGCATCAGTATTTCATCGATTGCATGTATTGTATCTACATTTGATTGAGTATTGGGTTCAGAAAAAATGTCTTCTCTGATTTATAAGTGTGTAGTCTGTAATTTATGTATTTTTTTTTTTTTTAGCTTTCATTTTTTTTTTAGAAGAAATTTGTTGATCTAAAGTTGTGAGGTGTTCACCAGCATGTTGTTGTGCAACGCAAGAGACACTTAGAAGTACTTGAGGAGTAAGATTTGAATTCTATATTTTATTTTCTCATTGTAATTTGGTCAAAAGAATGATACTCTTGTGAATATTGTTAAAATCATTTTTAATGATTTAATTGTCAAACAGCTTTTGATTTTCTTCAGAGTTGATATCCAAATTTGCTTTGCCTATTGCATCTTTGATGAACTGCTACTTATTTGCCTTCTGTCGGGTTGTTTGGATTAGCTAATCTAAGTAATTGGTAGAGATTTTTTTTTTTTCAATCAGCTATATTTTAAGTGTTTGATGAGATCCTCAAATCAGCAGTTAATAGTTATTTTTACTCAGAACAACAGTAAAAAAACAGCTATAAATTTGATGAGCTCCATTTTAAAACTTTTTCTCATTAGCCAATAACTGATTTAAATTTATTTTATATTTAGACTATATTACCCTTATTAAAAATAATTAATAACACCTTATTTTTAAATTAAATGTATATAATTAATTTTTATAATTTATAATAAAATTAATATTATTTTAAATTATAACTAGCAATTGAATAATTATAATATTTATATCTATAATATTTTTTTAAAAAAATTATATTAACAAGGATTACAATTTAATATTAATTTTTAAATAGTTCCTATTTATAATTTTAATAATAAATAAAGTAAAAATGATAAATTATAATATATTACTATATAATTTTTACATAATTTACATAATTAGAAAAAATATTGTCAAATTATATTTTAAAAAAATTTATACTTTTAGCGGTCATTTAATATACTAGTAGCAACAGCTAATATAATTTCACTAAATGGTTCATATATATCAGCTACCAGCTAATTGCAACACTTGTTAGCAGATATAAACAGTTTTACTTCTATTAGCTTATATAAACATTTCAACAAAATAGACCCTGTAAAAGGTTATAGTTTTTAACTCAAAATGGGTTATTGAAATTTATTCATCTATTGTTTTTTTTGTCTAACTTAATTTTAAAAGGAAATGATTTTTCTTTAAATTTTGCCTTCTTGTTTACTAAAATTTAAGAAAATAAACTCCATGAAAATTTAAGAAAATATTAACTAATCTTTCAGCAACATTAAAAATATTTTTTAAAATATAGTAATAATTATTGATTATAATTAATGCTTTTAATTGAATAAGATTGTGCTGATTTATCAAATGTTCATGTGCAAAAACTTAGAGTGAAAAGTGGTGGTCCTTGGCAGCTACTGTAATGATTTAGTACATGAAAAGAGAAAAACATGGAAAATTCAACAATGAAAACAAACATAAAGAGCAGAAGGAAAATAAAAGTCATTATATAATTAGAGAGGTCATCATGATACAAAAGCCCCCCTAATAAAATTGGAAAATGAAGCAAATATGCAAAAATCTAATTTAGAGAATCAGAAAAATATGTTAAAACTCTCAACTCTCAAGAATCATCCCAATTGCAAGCCCCCATGAAAAGGATGATTGAAAAAAAAAGGTTAATCACAACAAGATCATATCATCATTTTTTTTAGCAAATTACAAGTACCAAACAACCCAGCACCACCACCACCATCTCCCCTTCCTCTCTGAAAAGTCATACCTAATTAGAGAAAAATGGTAATGTACAAGCTGTACACATAGCTGATTGAGGTTGAGGTCCCCTCAATTAACCTACACACCAAACATTCTTTGCTTCTAAAATTCCTTTTTTTTTTTTTTTTTTGTTGAAATGGCTAGCTAGGCTTGGTGTCATTCTTTAATTGAGGCTCCTCCTTAGCTAGAACTCTCTCATCTTTTTTATACTTTTTTTCCTTTTCTTCTCTTTTTTCCTCTATTGGAGGAGTACAAACTTTGGTACCAACATCTGGCAATCCATAGAAGAAAAACCCCTCCAATTTTCTATAATTCTATTCATTTATATCTAACTCAAAAAAAAAAAAAAAGAATTCAAGGTGATGATTGAGGCAAAAGTGATCTAGCAAATGCCATAGAATGTTTAGCTTCAGCTTTCCAACATTTTTCAATATCTTCAGCTATTCTTTTTGCATCCATTGAAGCACCAAGAATTCCACGTTTAGTGAACCCCACTGCATATAGCCCACTTTCACCTTTCCACCCATTTGGAAATGGCCTTCTTGGCAATCCATCTTTCTCTGAAAACATTTCTCCTTCCTGACAATTGCAATTCAAGCCCATATTATTCTCTTTTTTAATTTTTTTTTTATTAGCCACTTAGCTAGTTGCAGAATATAGCATAACATATCATATCCTTAACAATCATGCATGATATAAATAAAATAAAAGATGACATAAAGAGTCACTTACCTTTAGCCAAGATGGCACATTGCTTCTATAACCTGTTGCCAGGATAATGGCATCAAAATTCTCCTTTTTTCCATTAACAAACTCCACAGTATGTTTTTTCAGCCTCTTAATTCCTGGACAAACCTACATCAATAGTATCCGATTCAAAATTTGACAATCTCGTATGATTTTATTTTACAAAAATTTAACAGACTCGACTTGACTCAACTCAGGTCTATTTCAGAAAATAGAAACATATATGACAAAGGGTAGATTCAAAAATTCACAAAAAGCAAAGGGAGCAAAAAGGGACACTGCCTAAGAAATCAAGAAAAGCAAAAGGGTACGATTGTTTTTAAACAGTAGCAGAAGCAAGCAGCTGCTGGCGGTGGTGCGAGGAAAAGTGGTGGTAGTAGTAGTTGTAGTAGTGAAAAGTGATGTGATATGGATGATAAGTGGTAGCTAGTAGCAGGAAAGGAAAGTACCTTAATGTCTCCACTTTTGATCTTGGCGAGTGTCCCAACATCTAAGACTGGGGTCTTGCCGGACATGTTCTTGAGTTCGAGGGGACCCAATTGCGGCCTGTCCAATCCAAATCTTGAAGTATCGCCGAGCATCAACCTTGACACTACTAACAGGAACCGATCGACAAGGCGCATGGGCAGCCACTTTAGTAACCACATGGACAACCCAAAAGTTGATTTTCCTAGCATCTGTCTTGGTAAAACATGCACCTTCAACATTCAACAATATTAAAATTAAAACACAGCCCTTTTAAAGGAACATGCAGAACACTTTTTTTTTTTTTTATGTGCGTATGTATGGGCTAATTGCTTCTATTACACCACTAGAGGTATGAATAGTTTTCTTCCGGAGAAGAACATTAATAAATCAAAGAAATGTAAAAAAAACAATGAAGAGAATTTAACTTAATTATGCATATATATATATATATGATTCTGACCAATGTTGTTGCGCATACTTGAGCAACCCAAGAAAGTTAAAGCTATTCAAGTGATTTTTTTTTTTTGGCCTGTTGTTGTTATGGATTTAGAACACAAATTAAAACTACTAAATTTAAATTCTTTAAAACGTTTTCTTGCTTTGTAAGAGTTGGAACTTGAAGTCAGTGTCATAAATTGTTATGAAACTGCCATGAAAGAATTAGACTCACTATACTTTGTCATGAAAAAAAAATATATTTTGTTTGTTTCTTTTTTTTTTTTTTATTGCTCAAGCTATTCATTAGACAAAAACTAAACTTTTGAAGTGGACTTTGCTTCAAAAAATTTTATCTGACATTTGAAAAAAGGCTCCTTTTCAACAACAACAAAAAGAAAAATTGCAAACGTTATTACCACTGCTACTTTTATGTCTATTTGAATTAGTTTCCTCAAAAACTCTTGAAAAATACAAAAAACAAAAACATTGGTTTTGCTTACTGATGCTAAAACTTTAAAGAAACACTAAAAATAGAACATGGGTTATCGTCATTCAATCAATAACTACCCTTTTCTTCAACCAAAAAAAAACTACCCTTTTCCTTTTTAATTCACTCAAGAATTGAATTGACAGAATCAAGAAAGAAATTTTCAAGAACTCTTGTTGCTTGAAGAAGAGAAGAAATAGAGAGGAAGAAGGATAAGTAAATATACAAAGGGCATGGTAAAAAAAAAATACTTACCGTGTCTCTAACCGCAATTGAAGGCTTGGCACTATGATTGCATAGATCTAAACAAACTTCCATTCCTGAATTACCACACCCAACAACCAACACTTTTTTACCTCTAAACTCGTCACCACTTTTATAGAAACTAGTATGCCTTATATCACCACCAAATTCTCCCATTCCTTCAATCTCCGGCACCACCGCCTCGGCATTCTCTCCGGTGGCCGCTACTAGCCACCGGCAGACGTACTCCGTCTCCTCAACTTTAGGGCCAACAGTCCTCACGCGCCAAAAACCAAGAACTTGATCATATTCGGCATGCGAAACAGTCTCATTGAAACGTGGTCTAATATCAAACTTGTCTGCATATTTCTCCAAGTAATCAATGAATTGTTGCTTCGTAGGGTAAGTTGGAAACTGCTGAGGAAAACCCATAAGTGGAAGCTCGCAGAATTGCTTAGGCAAGTGAAGACGAAGACGATCATAAGTCTTTAGCTGCCACAGAGAAGCTATACAATTGGATCTTTCTACTACTATACTAGGCACACCTCTCTCTTTTAAACAAGCTGCTACTGCTAAACCTGAAGGACCAGCACCAACAATTACTGGGCCAGGAACACATACACATCTTATAGATGACATCTTTTTATTCATAATTTTTTCAATGAATATTGGATCATGAGCTTGTTTTCCTTCTATTTCTCTCAAGCAGTTGTGATCCATGAACAGTGTAAGAACAAACAAGACTCCAAAACTTTAGCTAGCTAGCCCCCCACTACATATAAGAAGCTACTTACTGCTGCAACTAGCGCTTAACGTACAAGAACAGACTTCAAGAAAAACAAATATATAGCAAAAGAGTTGTTGAACTTCGAATTTGAGTTCAAGAAAAATAACAAAAATGATCAAAGATGATTATCCATTAAGCTCAAGAAAAGAAACGTGTTATATACAATTATTTTGTAACTTCTTTTTTTCTGTTGGTTCGGTTTGATGGTTGTGTAGGAAAGGGTATAGATTAAGCCCCCAGGTTTGGTGGGTACTTGAATTGCTGCCCTCTACTCTAATCTACGATGAAAAGAGATTAAGTCTCTAAGAGAATTCCTTAAATATGGGAGTGGATTAAGAGGGACTTATCCACTTAATATTGAGAATGAGTTTTGTTGTTCTTCTTCTTTGAATCTCTCTTCCTCTACGTACTGTAAAACCGGAAGATGAGCAAAGAGGCTCGGGCCTAATTAATCAACCATTCAACAATGAAAGTGAATTAATGTGTATGAGTGAGTGAGTGAAAGAGCGAGAGAATGAAAAAGATGGTGATATATATGTCTCTATATATATATATATATATATAATTCCTTTTGTTCATTGAAAATTTTATATCAATGAATTGGAGAGTAGTAAAGTGTTACAACTAAAGTGGGGACATAAATAAATTATATAGTTAATTTCGAAATATATTTTTATATTGGTCAAAATATATATATTTTATACATAATATATGCATATTTTTAGTTCTATACAGACTATCAAGCTAGATAGCTTAGCATTAAAAAAAATAAATTAAATTAAAATATAAACGATGTTTCCACTTAAGCGATGTTTTAAATTTTAACTATATTATATGTAATCGTATTAAATAATTGTTGAAAAACTTTGGTTGTCCTTATAATTCTATCTATATTTCAATAAATTAGTCAAAATTCAATAACATCTGATTAGCAACAGTTCAAAAAAATTAAATTAAATTAAAATATAAGATTTTACTTGAAGCCTAACAAGAACGTCACTATACTTGTCATAAGAGACTTGTTATTGGGTGTGGATGTGGATTATATAAGTATATATGTTATAGTGAAAGAGAAAATCCTTAAAGTACTTTCATTTGTATGACAAAATCCTAGATCAATCATATATAATTTTAATTTTTTTTAACTTAATTAATTATTATTAGTAAATCTTGATTCAATCTGGAAGATAACTCGCAAGTACTAAGTTAGTGTTTCTACTATTTGAATTGAATATGGTAGTGAGTGATGTAATTTTGTATATATGTGGTTGGCTATGTGTTGGACTGGACCGACTTGGGCCATTTTTGTGGAGTATGAATTGTAACTAAGATGTCTTCCATATTAAAGCAATTGTGAAAAGAGACACAGCACAGGAAGGGGAAAAAAATCACTACTCTCCTAATAATTTACCAATCAAATATTTATTTTGGATCAAAGATAAATATTTTATATTTAAATATTTAAAAATTAATAAATACTTTAATTATAAGTATATAATCAGAGTATATAAACAATGTTTTAAGTAAATATTTTTTATTTTTTATTTTATAATATTAAAAATTATTTAAAATTAATTTTAATTTTAGAAAAAAATAAATGGAAAAATTACTTAATGCACAATATGTCTTTAATGATTTTTTTTTTTCTTTATAGACAAATGGGCTTATTTGTAATGATGGAAAAGTAAGATAAAAGAGGTGAGAACAGCTAAAAGTGAAAGAAAAATAAAATTGAAGTGAAAATATGGGAGATTTCCCATTCATGTGCATTTTGATTTGGGCAATAATGATGTGCCCTCCAAATTCAAATCGACGTACTCTTAAGAATCTGGAAATGGGATCCATAAGTCAATCATGTGAAACTTCAACAAAATTAAAATTAAAAAAATTAAAATAGAACTTGGATTTGACTTGCAAATGGGAATATATGTAAGTGCTATAATTATAGGAATTTGATTTGATGGTCAAGGTGGTGATAGTGAAAATACACACAACACATATATATATATAACTTTGTACATTACAAAGAGCTAATTAGCATGATGATGATGTTAATGGGTACCCCTAAATGCTTTTAATCATCACTAATTCCTCTTTCACCATTTTGTACTGCTAATGCCCCATTACGAATTCTACATGTTCCTCATGGAAATTGGAAACTTTATCTTAAAAAAAAATATATATATATATATATTTGATTATTATGTAGTGCTAATTAATCCTCATCTATGCTATAGGTTAGTCACATGTACAGTTCTTTAATTTCATATGATATTACTAATTTATATGTCACCATTTTGGATTGTGATATATGTTGCAAATCCTAATATATAGCAGAGAAAACGATAAAATTATCTTTTTAATTTTATATTTTTTCGCTTATAGTTTTTTGGTACTCCCTTTTTATAGATAGTAAAAAGAATATTTTTGCCAATGCGATGCTACTATTCACATTGGTGTAAAATAGTATCCTAATTATTTTTATCCTTCAAATTAAAAAATATGATTTATCCTTAATTATGTTAACAACGTAATATCACTTAAAAATAAAAGGTTATGAATTAGTGTTAAAAAAAATTCTCCCCTCATTGGTTGAAAAGACAAAAACAAAATATGTAAAAATTAGAGCTATATTTGTTGGGTAGGGATTTTATTTATAGTTTAAATGACATAATTATTCTTAATTTAAAATAATTATATTTTATTATTTCATTAAATTATGAAAAATATATTTTTCACAACAATCAATTCTAACTTACTTATGTATACATGGTAAAAAATAATAACTTGAATGCAAATAAGAGTTATTTATAATATTATTAATTTGTCATAATATTTTATTTTTATGTTCAACTTATATTGCTAAAATTTTATTAAAAACAGTTATATTTCTTTATGAATAGTTATGAAACATTATTTTTTAATTTTTTTAATTTTATTAACGTTTCAAGTATTTATACATGGTAAAAAAAATTTCAATAGTGAATTTAATTTTAAGTTTTTTATTAAATTTTTTTAATAAAATGGTATTATACAACATAAGAAAATTTTAATGGTGAATTTAATTTTTAGTTTCTATTAAAATATTTTGATAAAATGGTAGAATATAATACTAAAAATATTATTTGTAGTGAAAAATTAATATAAAATAAAATAATTAAAAGAAATATTTTACAAATATTAATTAAGTTGATAGAAATATAATTTTTAATTAAAGGATATTGAAGTTATTGTATCTAATATAAAGATTCAAATGGAGTGTATTTATAAATGAAGGAAGTGCCAAAATCGCTACCCATATTTGTTTGAAAACAAATATTTTTTGAAATTTAATATGTTTGGATCTTAGAAAATTTTTTAATGAATGTTAAATATGTGCCTTAAATTTTGAGCTATGATATTATTAGTTTAAACTTAAATGCATTTGTAATATATTTAATGGTCAAGTTAAAGACATCCTTATTCAAAAGGATTTTATTTTTGTTTAGTAGCTTTTGGGTCTCTAGCATTAATATTATTGGAGAGACATGTTAAATTCTCTAAAGGAAAGATTATTGGGTGAGTTTATTTAGACGTAATTGGGTTCAATGATCAAGTGTTGTTCTTAATATTATGTTAAATTTATGTGTTTTATGTATGTTCTTTATTGTTGTTATATTTGTTTACTATTTTAAATAATTTCTAATATTCACGTATTTTCGTAAATTTAAATTTTTTAACAATGAAAAACGTTTTATTGTTAAAAAAATAATTATTTTTTTAAAAATAAAATTAAATAAGTTTTATGTGCATGAAATTATATATATTTTTAATCTTTTGAGAGTGTATCGATCATAAATTTAAAAATTTTCAAATTTTGTAATAATTTGTTTAAAAATAGATGTTTTAAGAAGATCATTGGAAAGAAGTAGTGGTGGTGGGAGGGGTGGGATGAGTAATGAGGGTGTGCATAGAGGGCAGTGGAAAAATAGAGATGGTGATGTGGGAATTGAAGTGTGAAATTAGAATCTGTGGCATTGATAAGGAGTCGCTGAAGTTGGTGTTGATGGATTGGAGTTGTAGGGGAGGCCAACAAAGCCAATTTGCAAGTGCCAATAATAATTTTAACTATTTTTCAATAGATTTTTGAACCTTCACATTGTGTTTTAAAGCATTGCAACAAGCTGACAACAATGTTGTTTTTATCTCTTTTTATCATCTATATGAACTATGGATTTTTGCCAATTTGCCATCATTTCTGTGGGCAGCAATTTCTACCATTTAATCCTAATGAATTAAATCATTCCTTTTACATATAATTATATATATAAGAAGCATTATTTTTTTTTTATGAAGAAATCACCATTTTTTCATGCTAATGAATAATATCAATCAATAATTTTTGTAATTAATTAATCTCTATCAGATATTTAAAAAATTTAAATATATTAACACTTTGAATTTCATGTGATAAAAAATAGAAATATTTATTTGAACATAGTAATTTATATTTTTTTTCTTATAATTGATGAAAAATTTTAAAATTCAAATATTATAAATTTATTTTTAATTCAGTGAATAATATAAGATCTTTTTAAAAATCGATAACATAATTTAGATTCAATTGAATTTTTATACAAATAAAAAAATGATTTAAAAATGTGTCACTCTATTTTCAAAAAAAAATGTATTACTCTAAACAGTTGTTCGATCGAATCAGATTTAATTAGTTGAATCATCCTTATATGATCTATTACTGAATTAGTAATCTATTATTGAATTAGTAAATGAACATTTTTTTCACATTCCCTTAATTTTCTACTTCCAATATCCTATCAATCTTAGATCAAATCTCAAGCTGTTCTATTGTATAAAAACAATCGCCAATTCATTTCCCAAAAAAAAAATCGCCAATTATTTGACAATGAAAGCCAAACCCTAATTTAATTTTACATTTTTGTAATGTTTAATTGCCCATTTATCTTAAGCTTTAAACTAACTAGGAGTGAGTCTGCAATGTGCGGAGTGTAAAATAAATAATTTAAATAAAATAATAAAATATATTACAATAATTTATTTTCTTTAATTTTATTGCCATAATTTTATAATTATAATAGGATTATTTTTTAGAGTTATTATTGGAGCATGTAATAGTGTTTTAATTAAAAAATAATATCGAATAATTACCTATAAATTTTTTATTTTAAAAAAAAATAGAATTTTTAATGGTTTAAAAAAAGTGTTTGAGTGATTTAAGACAAACAAACTATGTAGTATGTAAATACTTTTAGAATTTAATTAAGTAGCATTGGAATATGTATAATAGTGTTTTAGTTAAAAAATAAATACTAAAAAAACTACATAAATATTTTATTTTTAATTTTTTTAAATAAATTTTTTAATAGTGTTACTCATTAATTTTTAGGGGTGAAAGCTCAAATGTTAAGATAGACATTTGTCAATTTTTGATGTAATGACTTTAGAACTCAAC
>CATIWM010297034.1:0-17448 GCA_949671775.1 Mallotus repandus
TTTTCTTTTCTTTTTTTCTCTTTTTCTAAATTTTTTTTCTACTTTTTATTTATTTATTTATTTTTTGGTAAATATGGTGAATTCATTTCAAGAGAAGCTGTGGTTGAAAGTGCCTAAAGGGGAATGGAAAGTCGAGTCCTCTTGATGTGGTTTTCTTTTTTTTCTTTTTTGAATCTCTCTCTCTCATTCAAGCATAAAATAGCATGCACAATCATAATGAATTCATAATCAGGTAAATAAGACAATCAGACATGCATTTGCGCTAAGGAAAAAAGTTGCAGCCAAGTATTGTTTTGAATTATTATAACATAAAAAATAAACATTCAAAGATAATCATCATTCATCAGTGCTAAATCCAAATGAGCTTCAACTTGTACTCTGAAACGATAGAGCTCTTTGAAGTCCCTTATGCCCATGTCCTTCTGTTTGTCAGCCAAAGGTGGAACACATGCTTATATAGCTATGAGTAGTTGGTCAGATTCTGCAGGTCTATGCTTCATTTGGGCCATCTTGCCTCTCCATCTAGTTAAAAAGTTTGTGAAAGGTTCATCTGATCCTTGCATCGTATTTTGTAGCTCTTGGAGAGACACTTCAAATTGTGAATTCAACCCATATTGTTTAATAAAAGTTGAACATAGCTCCTTCCAGTCTTTCTAAACATATGCATCTAGAGTGTAATACCACTTGATAACAGCTCCTTCCAAAGATAATGGGAACTGTTTGATAATCTCAGCTTTAGAAAACTTAGTGGCCTTCATGTATGTGACATACTACTTCAGATGCAAGTAAGGATCATCTGTGCCAGAGTATTTCTTCATGCTTGGGAATTGATATTTTAGGGGCAATAGTTCTTTCTTCAAATCCAAGTCCACATCCAAGTCAACAAAGTTAGGATTAAGCCAATGCTTTTTCATCATAGTTTACAGCTGATCCACTTGCCTCTTTATATCTTTCATCCATTCTGATTCAATTGGATCTATGGTGCCTTTAATTTTTTCTTTGAATGGCTTGCCGACAACATTTTTAGTTTTAGAGTCTTTTTCATTAGAGGGCATCTTCCCTACCATCTCAGCAAACATGTCTTTGACTATCTGTCGCATGTCATCCCTAATCTCTTTCGACAATTCTTTCTTAATAGATTCGAAATCAAAATTAGAGGGTCCTAACATTCTGCTCCTTTGTAAAGTGGTCTAAATTATTTGATTGGATCCTTGATATTAGCATGCCAAATTCACTTTTAATCTACTTCGAAATAAGAAAAAGTTCATGGCTAAAAAAATGCCCTTTTTTAATGAATTGTGTGTATGCATGAAATGCAGATTCACCTTAACATTTAATGAAAGAAATAAGCATATATTTCATTTACATGTAACACGTAACAAGATAAAGCTCTTCAGACAGTATCCCCACCCTTATTTCTCCCACACACGTATTTAATGGCAAGTTTCTTGTCCTATGATTTTTTTTCTGGGTTTTGATTATCAACAGGGGATAACAAAATTGATTGATGCAAAAGAACTTTCAAGATGATACAAACAAGTAGTAATTCCTTTGAATGAAACCAAAGTCCATCTCAATGGGCCATAATGGACCTTAAAGGCCTAAGTTGATATAGTCCATTTGCAATGGGCTTGGGTGTTATTGTAAGGATTACTAAATGGCATAAAACACATGCATTTTGAAAAGATCCTAGGGGAGGTTACTAAGTCATTACATGAGTTGAGTCGAGGGTAATAAGCTTCGGCTTCCATAACTATATACCTCTATTATGTCTCCCCACTCAAGGGTCTATATGACATGAATAAGTACATGCTATGAGTGACAATAATCGAATACTTCACCACCAGGTTTGAGTGAAACGCAAAGACTATTGTCGGGTTATTTGGGATTGTTGTGCACATTATATGAAAATGTGTAGTGGATGCAGAAAATGCAAAGGAAATAAAGAAATAATCAAAGATCATAAATTACAAAATACTAGAATCAGTTTCTCTATCCCTAGTGGAGTCACTACTGTAGGTGGCGGGGTCAATCGCACGCCCAAGTATTTGGCGACCACGACACTATGCGGGCTCAGGGCCTACTAGGAAATACAAAATGGGCTTGTGGCCCAAAATGGAGATGGAGTCGCCACTAGAATAAAAGTTGGGACACATTATACAGCAACTGAATTGAGATGCCCAAGAGCCGTCGTTAGAGATCGGGTTCGAAAACTGGGTATGGGCTTTTGGAATGCCCACTCAACCTTGCGGTTGGCCTCTGTTTGCGTTTTGTATTTTATTACCTTTTGATTATTAAATTATTTCCTTATTATCATGTGGATTGCAAATATTTCCAATTTAACATTTTGATCCATCTTTGCACATTAGTTCTATTTCATACTTATAACCCGAACATTCAATCAAGTAATAAATTACATAAATACATATCAAATAAATGGGGAAGGGATTAGGGATTACAACATTTTACTACCAGTAAATGTAAAATAAACTACAAATAAATCGGAACTAAACCGAAAGTAAAGCAATAATAATCAAGAATTAAATTATCAAGAAATCCTCTCAAGAACTAATTAAGGGAGTAAAAATTCAATGATTAAAAATCACCCTAAAATCCATGCAATAAGTGAGAGTTAGTTCTTTCTCACAAAACAACAATTATCACCCACAAAAGAAACCAAATTAAATTTGTACAAAATAGACATAAATATTCATCTGAATATAAATCAACACCTACTTAAACCTAATATCATGGTAATTGCATGTAAAATCAAGATATGTGACAAGATAAATACCTAAAACATGCAAACTAGCAAAATAAGCATCGTATATCAAAGCTAAATCAGATGTGGCTCTGTTGAAGAGGCGTTGCCTCTTTGACAGCTAACAACAAACTTGCAGTTCCTTAAATCTTAAGTAAATTCAAAGTAAATGCAAATAAATGAAGATTAATGGAAATAAACAAAGATTTACAACTAATACTTAATAATTCACATGATCATATCATGAATATAATCTCAAATAAACAATAAACACAAAAATAAGTAAAAACCCAATAAATGAATTTTTTACTCAAAATCAATAACTCAAAGTTTGAAAATGAAATTTCTTACTGATTTAAACAATTTTGAAGCTCCTAACTAAGCTCTCAGAGACTAGTTTGTTGATTCAAATCCTTATGAATGCAAGAACTACTTCCTTTTTAAGAAAATAGATTCTTAGGCTAAAATTCTCTTTTCCTTTTCTTTCTGTCTTTTTCTCTCAAAAATATTCTTTTTTATCCAAGCTCCCCCCTCTCTTTAGAATAGCCAACCTCTCCCTCTTAAACTTAGCCAAAACCTCCTCTCTTAAGCTTCCAACCTTTTCCTTTTTCAATTCCCCAAAACTAAGCCAAGATAAAAGATACTCATTTCTCATCATTTCCCTCTCTTTTTCCACCTTATTTCTACCTCAAAAGTCCACCTTTCACGCATAAATCTTCAGACTAGTGATATAGTGAGTCCCCCCATGTGTAATGATGTCAAATTTATGTTTATCTCTACACAGGTCGGTTGCAAAGAGGTGATTGTCTCATTGATGAGGCGGTCGCCTCTTTGGCCCTAACAACTACTTCTAAATTTGGGCCAGAGTGGGCTTTTATGGGCTTGGTGTTTTGGGGCCTTAACTTGGCATTTTGGGATCTTAAGTCTATTCTAGAGAAAATTTTAGATTTCCTTGCATTCAAAATCCGTATTATTTCATCATTGGGCTTTCGTTGCGGGCCGACCAAACTGAGGGTATCCACATATACATTACATAGAATCCATAATAGGAGCATGGTAACTAATATAATTGGGGAGTATGGACTTTGGATCTTCCAAATCGTTTATCACATCCTTTTATCAAATCATCTTTTGCTTATAAGAAAGCATAACAATTAACAACAATGTCATGTGTCAACTCCACTACTAATTTCACTCCTTAATTCTTAATACCATTAGCCCGTTATTCTAAACATCCATAATTAAATAATCAAACAACAACATAAACACTATCTATAATCATTCACTATAAATTCCAAGTGCATGGTGAGGCTAACAATATCAAATTAAGACAATGATTAATTGATTATTATATGAATTGAAAAAATCAATAGCACGCTTGTGGACACGGAGCTCAAATTTTTCCCATGTATTGGTTCCTACCATCAAAACGGAAAATTTGAGACAAACTAAGCACTACATAACAACCTTGGCTACGGACAACTTCATTAACTCCATTGCCAATCGAATTATCAATTTAGTCAACAACTCACCAAAACAAAACTACCTCCTTTAGTTTTTAAGTAAAATATGCATTGACAATATTTTCTTAATGAGTTCCTTCAGTTTTTTTAAGTTCTAAAGTATGCTTAGTTGTTATTGCTCACTTACTACAACCTCAAGTTGACCATAACAAAGACCTGGAGAGCCTTTCCTATTCGATATTTTTATGCAACTCTTACCAGAAGAATTATTATATTAAACGAAAAGCCATCCCTTTCTACAACCTTGGTGGTTATGATGCTAATTAGGGTGATCTAATAAGCCTGATTGGTTTTTTTAATACTTGTAATAGAATTTCTCACCTCCAACACCAAATTGCTTTTATAAATCATTGATAAGTGTCCCATTCAACTATAACTATTAATGCTTGTCACTCATTCATCAGCCTAGGGGGTCAATAGAAGAAATATGATTTGCTTTGCTAATGCATTAAAAGAGAGAATAGCCCAATTCCAATAAAGAATATAAAATGCAACTCTAATACTGCTGCAATTCCATACCCAAAGATCAGCTTCTACTTGGTGGTGAGTGCTAAGAAAAAAGAAATAAACAACAATGAAAATGCTCTTGAATTTTAAAGCATTTTCTATTGACAATGGTTAAATAAATTGCCAAAAATATTACCCCTTTTACAAGCATTTACGCCTCCTAACAAGGTGTACATTATTTAATTCTGCTAATATGAGTAAACAAGAATCATGCCTATAGTCATGTCTACCAGTACATGACTAACTAAAACTTGTTCAACAAACTAAATTACTTCAACAGTCAAAGCTAGGTCTCGTTAGTCTCAACGACTTCAAACAACAACACATAATTCAAAATTACCCTATAAATTTATTCTGTTTTGTGGATGAATCTTTAATTTTTTTTCTTTCCTTTGGTGTTTTTACCCAGCTGGTGTTTTTACCCAGCTGTGGAGGCATTCTGATCTTCCTACACTATTACTCTTACCCACGGTTAAGACGTTCCTGCTTCATTTCCAACATTGCCTTCAAACTTCAAATGTTTTAGGTACTGAATGTAATCTCCATGATGTTTAATGAACTTTTCTTTATCCCATTTGCAGTTTGAAGTGAGGACAGCAGTACAGAATTTGTCCCAGCCATTCTCCAGCTCCATCATCGTATCATCTAGTTTAAAACTTTCATACTCTACTTCTGTTTCAATAATAGTTTCACAAACTTTATCCTCTATATAACTGTATCGAGTTGCATTTGAAACCATCTGGATGCAAACCAAAAGGGCTTCGGCCACAAAATTTTTATAGCCAGCTTTGGTGGTATCAGTGTCTTTGAGCGTTGTGATGGCCTTCTAAGGTTTCAAGATTCCTAACTCAATACCACCCCTTGATTTGGCCGTACTTTGAAGATTGCCATAGTCAGATCTCATATCAAGACCTTCCACCTTCATACCTTCATGTTTTGCGAAATCGCAAAAACACAGTTGATGGTCTTCTAATTTAAGGTGTTAGATTCTATCTATAACTATATAACCCACAATATATGCATCTACTTTGTCTGAAACTAATGTAACATCCATCTCTAATGAATTTGAAAGGCGTACCTTAAGCATCCAATTAACTTCTTTACTATTCCAGGAAAATGAAGATCGATTCGGTAACACTAACGCTTCCAAACTACATAACACTTTTGATTCATCTGACAGTTGCTTACGTAGTTCAAGAACTTTCTGTATCTTTTTTTTCATAGCACCTACATCATCAAAGTTCAAGGACACCTCTTAAATAGGGTGCTTATGGAGTTTAACACGAACATGGAGGACATCGGTGGATTTATCATCAATCTTGTCATCGGTAGTGTAGTAGTTAGTAAATTGAGCAAAAAATTTTACTATATTGGGCCATAAGTTCCATAAGATCCATGCTTACAATGCCAAGATTATTATATTAGCCATAGAAACTGCAAAATAAATTCCACAAGATTTCACCCTGCAGTTATACTGAGATTTCTAAAAGCTACATCTCTCCAATCAGAAACCAAATTATCCTAAAAATTTTCTAACACACATAAATTTTCTCTCATCAAAGCACTAAATTGGCTTCCCTGGTAGAATCCTTTCAACCTGAAAGCTATTGTCGACCTATAAAAGACCCCTAAGATTTAGTAACCTCTAATTTTTTTTTAAAATATTATTCACATGCATGGGCCCTCATATTTTAAAGACCCACTTCTACCAAATCTTGGCTGCATGCATAGCTCTGCCAATTAAATTATCATTTTCATCAACAACCCACCAAAACAAAACTACCTCTAGTGCCCCGCAGGCCATGGAGTGTTTCCCAATAGCTCAGTGGGTCAAATATTTTATTGACAATAAATGGTCAGTTTTTCTTCTTACTCGCTACAGCCTCAAGTTGACAGTAACAAAGACTTGGAGAGCCTTTCTTATTGGCTATATTAAGCAACTTTCACCTAACCAATTATCATATTCTCAGTTCATGTTTGAACAAACGAATAACCATTCCTTTCTACAACTGTCAATGGTTATGACGACAATTAAGGGTGGTGTAATAGGCCTAATTGGTATTTTTACTATCAAGAATGGTAAAATAATCAGTGGTTATGATTCATGAAAGTCGGTATTGATCTTAAATCCTACTTTTGAGTGCATGCTTATGTTCAATTCGGCAATGCAAAGAAATAGTCAAAGATGCAAATAATATTCCTGGCCTGTCATTGTGTTCATCTGTTTTCTCATTCTGGCCAAGCCACACAAGATAGCAAAAGATTGCTTATAATATATATAAACACATAGGGTCAATAGAAACAGTCAAAAATCTACTGAGGCACAACCATAGTTCACTGTAGAAATCTGCGTACAAATATCCAATCATAATCTATCACCAATCTCAATCGTTATTAAGCAAAAAATGCATGACCTTGTCAAAAGCTTAGAGCAACAAGGCATAAAAATAAATAAACATCAGCCTTGATTGATGACTAATGATGGACAATATTACTAGAAATGCCAAAAATAACAACAATAATAAGGCATAAAGAGCAGATGATAATAGGCATGTAAATGTCACCATAAAGATGACATGTTCAAGAAAAAATATTTTGCAAAGGAACTGATAGGGAAATGATAAAAGTTAGAAGTCATCAGTTCAGGTCTCATGTAATGTAATAAACCAAAATAGACTTCTATTTATGACAGTGCAAAATGGATTTGATTCCTGTTGTTTTAACAATAACTAAAACACCCAACTTAAAACAAGGTCTCAAATATTAGTACTGTGTGAAAAATACAAAACTAGGAGCAAGATTCTTTACTTAAACATTCATGAAGATAAATTGATGAAAGGTATGAAATAGTGGTCAAGTCCACCATAGACTTCATTGATAATTTAATGCTTGATCCACAATAGTCATATCACAAAGTCAGCTACAACACATGCTCATGAGATAGGTTTTGGACAAGGGGAAATTTTGTACCTTCAACAGAGAAACATTATACCAAGTAGCCATTAATCAATCCCCACTTGCACAGCCCTTACAACCGTAATGAACACAATCAATTACCTTTTCCTCTCTTAGTTCCTTAGGCACCCTGCACACACAAGTTGTGCCAAAATTGTGATCCCTTGGCTGAATGCAGCGTAGGCAGCAGAGTTGTTCATATCCTGTCTGCAATTCAACCATACACAAACAATGAAAAGGGTGCTTTAAAAGTCAACAACCTACCCCATATGTTCATCGAATTAACTCTAAAGTTATCGCAAACCATTAGTTCAGTTATAAAGTCTGATACAATATTAACAATAATGAATTCATCCAAAAGCAAGAATGCACAAGATATTATGCCATTATCATTGAATTAAGTAACAGAGAGCTTTTAATACTACATGTATTATCAAATGCAATTTAGAAAAACAGATATAATGAAAAATGTTTTGATATTAAAATGAGCCAAAACCCAGAAAGCAGAATCACATTCCAATAATACAAAATCAGTATTCTAACTCGCATGTTCAAGGAACATACTCTTTAACGTCAGTAAAAACCCCTGAAGATTCAGCTTTAAAGCTCAATGAAGTCATTAAAAAGCAAGTCCAACAATTCCAAGCACAACCCAATGCAAAATTTCAAATAAATATTCCAAAAAAATTTGAAAAGAACTAACCTTTTTCCATTTAGCAATCAAGTTATGATCATCATAGCCTTGTTCCAAGCAGAATTCATAAAGGTCTTTAGATATTTTATTACATTTATAGCAAAGGTAAAAAATGTAGTGGCTTCTTTGATGAGCAATTTTGAAAATAGGCCATAGAGCTTCACACTCTCTTTTACCATCATGTGGATCATTTTCAGCTGCCCAATTAAACAACATAAAATCAATGCATACAATAACTTGACAATTAACTAATAAAAAATAGTATCTTTATATACAGACAGCAAGCAACCTTCTCTCATTTTCGCATCTAATTCGTGAAGAGTAGGCTCAATTAGCTGCCATCCCTCTGGATATTTGACGCGGTTGGTCTTCACCTTCGGCATTGATGAAAAAATTCCAGGTGCTAGATTTTGCTCTGTGAAACCCTAGTTGATGAACCCTGTTGTACAGTCGATCATTTATTATTATTAGTCAAATAGAGTAATTAATTTTTTTTTAAATATTTTATTTTATAAAATTCAAGTAGAATAGCTAATCCCTCCTAGGACGGGTGTAGGGGAATTGGTAGAAAGGGGCGGTTCAATACCCCTCCCTCCAAGATAAAAAAAAAAAAGAAAAAAGAAAAATTCAAGTTGAATATAATTAAATTAAGTTAAAACATAAATTGTAATTTTAATTTTAGTAAATAATTTAATTTAATTTAAATATAATTATAGACTGAATGTTCAATTTTATTTATAATTTTATTTTTAAAACCATTCCGTTAAACAAATAATGTATTGGTTACTGTTCTTTTTTTTATTTCATTGAATGGTAAAAAGAAATAATAATTGTAGTAAAAGCTTCATTTGTATGAAAAATTGTTATATTTTCTGCTAAATATTTTAAAAAAATTAATTAAAGACATCCACTTTTAATAATATTTAAAAAATTTTAATTTTTATTATATGACAAAAATTAATTTATTAGGTCAAATATATTAAAATCAATAAAAGTTGTCCAATGTCAATAAAAGTTATAAAAAATCTTTTAAAATAAAGTCTTTAAAAGTCATTAACAAATTCATAAACTCTATAAAAGTTTTTAAAAATAAAGTCTATAAAAGTCATTAAACTCTATAAAAGTCATTAAAAAGTCTATAAACTCTACAAAAGTCATTCACTTAAAAAAATATATAAATGTTTGTAAAAGTCTTAATTTAATACCCCCTTAATTTAATAGAGTTTTTTTTTAACAACACAGAGAAGTATCCATTAATTTAAAGATAGATTACAAATAAAAGCCCATAATTTAGATTATGGAGCCCATGAATCATACAACAGTGATACAACCCAATTACAACATTTGGATGTGAGGAAACCATAATACGTTGGAGGTTGAGAGGGAAGTAGTGAAGCAGTTTCCATTGACGGCGATGACTGAGAGAACATCCACCAGTACAGCAGCTCCATTGAAAAGTATACTGAAGCAAAACATGCGCTGGCTTTTCCTTCAAAGGATCAACCAATAATAAAGATCTTGGTTGATGAGAGTCCTGAAGGTTAACACACTCTAACCATACCGAAGGCGCCATCACAGGGCAGACTAACAGAATCACAACTAATTTAATGTTCCAACTCAGATTGAAGCTCAGCACGAGGAAGATCTCAGACCATTTTCCTTCTCACGAGCCACAAAGGTGAAACTCCAAGCTAACCACATAGCAGCAGATGTGCAAACCCATCTGAATAAAAAGCTTAACAAAACATTGAGAAACAACAACATAACTATAAAGCTATCATAATTATTATTAGATTTATAAACCAAATGACAGAAAGAAAAGAAATTTGGGGAGGGGATGATTGCTGGTTAAAAAATCAGCATTCACCCCTACCACTAACATAATACTATTAGACTATTCACAGAGAGAAAATAATGTAAAGTAATGACTTGCTGAAATTTGTGTAATTAATGCTATTTTTAATAGAGCTTCCTTTAAATTATATAAAAATTATTGGAGAAAGTACGGAAAAGTACCCTGTGGTTTCGAGTTTTCAGTTTTGGGGGCCTGTGGTTTTTTTCTTGGCACATGAGTGACATGTGGTCAGACGCCATTATCAACTAAGTGACAATTGGCATAACTCCGTTAAATCAACCTATGTGGCAGCAGATGTGGCAACCCACGTGACCACTTTTGTTCTAGCTGGCTCCCTCTCTCCAAATAAGCGTAAGGATAAAAGGAAAATCTCAAATCAGAAATTGAAAAAACCCTAAGCTCAATGAAATCCCCAAATTCAAATGCTTGAACCCCAAAATCAAAATGGCTAAATCTCAAAATCTCTAACACTTGAACGAAGAAGTGAAGAATTACAAAGGAAAAATAATAAGTGCAAATAATAATTTCACAGGCACGAAGAGCTCCAGATTTGTGAAGGAATATTATAAAGAAATGTTATTGTGGCCTCAATACGATGATCAAGACTTCGAGTACTGCAAACAACAAGGGCAGACGATTTAGGGGCTATCCCTTATTTCTAAGAAGTGGAGCTTGTGACTTTTTCCATTGGAACGATGAAAAGACAATACCATCTACATCAAATGAACAAATATGGGAAGATGACATTCTTGAATGCCATATGAGAGCAATTGAGTTAAAAAGAGAATTAGTGGCTACAAAAAAGCACCTGAATGAGTTAGAAGGTGATTTAAGTGAAGTAGTTGAAGAAATAATTAGATTAAAAGGAATTGTGGATGGTGACATGAAGAAGAAAAAACATGTTATTTGTAGTTACTATTGTGCATTTGTAGTGTTGTTATTGTGTTTGTATTTGTGTGTATAATGTGTATGTAACTTGAGACTGTAACGAATGGTGTATGCCAGGTGTTTAATGTAATGCATGAATGAAACGCCTTCCTCTGTAATGACAATGGTTATTTTTGAAAAAAAAAATGCCTTGGTGTTCATAAACATTTATTTGCAAATTGTGCACTACTTATGTAAGAATTAGTAAACAGATTGTATAGAATAATTACAAAAAAACATGGATATATAATCAGCTTCAAATGACTATATATTAATCAGATAAGTAGCCAAAATACATTAGTAAAAGTGCTCAATCTTTAACTTATCAACTTATGCAATTTTTTTAGCTCAACAAAATAAACAACAGAGCTTTCCCAAATAAACAGTAGCTACACAACTATATTACAAGCTGAGCAATATCATCCATTGAAAAAAAAAAAGCAAAACACAAATATTATCATTCAAGTTGTGTTCTTTGATCTTTTAGTCGAGTCCATGAAAGCATCAATTGTAGAGGCTCTTTTGAAGTTTTTGAAGCTTGAGGGAGGAATATTTTGATGTTGCTGAGTTAAGGATCAAGTTTGTCTTCCTATCATATTGGGTGCACTATTTGCCCCTTATGTTGGTAGTAGTTGACTGAGAGGCACACGAACCTCTGCATGTCTTCTATTGCTAATAGTAGGTGGTGGTTAACTGAGAGGCACACGAGCCTCTACATCTCTACTATTGCTAACAGTAGGTATTGGTTGGGACAAAAATGGCACATTACTTCGCTGCCCATGTTTTGACTGATTCTGCACCCAATTCGATAAACACAACATATAATACAATCACATGTAATTGACACATAGCAAACTATAACATTCCATATTATACCTGCGTAGAGGTTGATGGAACATGTGCTCCGGAGTGTTGTGCTTGGATTTTTTACCTCATATGTTTTTGCCAAAGTGTCTTACTTGTAATGGCAGCTTTGCACCTTTGGACATTATGTCCAACTTGGCCATAATTTCCACAAACAATCTTCCCACCAGCTTATGAAACCCTGTAAGGGTTTTTCAGTTCGTTTGGACCTCGAATTTGTTTTTGTTTAGGTCTCCCTGCTAGTTTTCTTAGAATAAGAGGATAAATGTCATTTAGCTCAGTTTTTTCCCATTCTTGTTGGCTTGGGATAGGCAATATAGCATACTTATACAAAGCAAGGTAGGTTTGTTTTGAAAAATATTCATGGACATAAGCCTCATGCTTCTCTCTATTGGCAAATATGGCAGTAATGGCATGATTATAAGGTACTCCTGATAACTCCTACATTCTACAGTTGTAGGTCTTGCCAATTAAATCAACCACATACTGAATTGAGTAAAAGTCCACTTCATACTTTTTGTCACCTGCAAATGTACAAAAATAGTTACGAGATTCAATCTTCAAGGTTTTTAACTTGTCTTGTATGTTAGGACATAGCTCCCTTTTATATTTCAGCATCACTGTGTACTTGATGTGTATGCGCTTTATCAACTTCCTTTGAATCCACTCAAGCATACTCAAAATATGCATGTCTTGACCTTCTAGCAAATATAAATTAAATGTTTCACTGATGTTGTTCTAGAGTGCATCACACTTCATTTGAGTCGAAAAAAATGCCCTTACCCAATATTTAGGGTCATGAACCATCACCCAATCATAGGCTTTATCATTGAATTCTTTCAACCATTTCATCTTAGCTTCAAAAGCCATGACTGTCCCTGCCCCTGCAACTACCCAAAGCCTTTGCTTATAATGCAAACCTCAAAACATCTTTCTGAAATTAGCATCCATATGGAGGTTGAGAGTATTTGGGCTCCACGTTTGGCATGACTTGTTGAAACGCCTCTACTAATCCTTGCATTATGAAACAATTTATACAACATACAACATATAATTAACACAAACATTATGGACAAATAAGACATACAAAAGCAGACATAAATAGACATTAAGCAATCAAAATTAAGTACAAACAGATGTACCTTTTGTTTATCAAACATAAACACCCATCTAGTTTCCTCTAGAGAGCAAAAGTCATCAAAAAACAGGCCTAAGGACCAAAGCCATGAGGCTTTGCATTCAATATCCACAACTGTAATGGTAATAGGATACATATTCTCATTGTCATCTCTCCCAATAGCATATAAAAGTTGGCCCCCCATAGGTGTGGTTAAATGACACCCATCCAATCCTATTAAAGGGCACATGCCTGAAAAAAATGACTATCTTTGTGCTCCAAACCTGATATACAGATGCTCAAATACATGTACACTTGCAGGTATACTATTGCCCTCCATGCTCCTTTTAACACCAACATCATATAAATCATTTGGTACACTTTTACATTTGATTTTCACCATGCTGCCAGGGTTTGTCTTCCTAATTATTTCTATATAGTTAAATAAATGCCTGTATTGCTCAACCTGATTCCTTCTATAATTTGCTTTGCCTTTCTCTTAGCTCTATAACATCCATGTAATGAAACAGTCACTCCAAGTTCTCTTTGAAATTTCTTTTGTAAGGCAAGTACATCCCATTTTGGATTATATCTTAAGTCATCGAGATACTTGTTAGCCAAATAAGTTGAATCAACAAGTTTACTACTTGACTCTTTTAGACAGGTATTCCATGGTTGAAAAGCCTTAATCTGAAATATGGTTGACATTTGCATCTTAAAGGCATGAATTCTGAATCTGCATTTCTCCTTGCAAATAACTATGATCCTTTTTGAACTATTCTTCAAAAAGGTATACTCATATCCTCTTTTAACTGCCCATTCCTTTAAAGCCTTCTTATAAGCTTTAATGTTTATGAATTTCATACCTTTACACAACTGAGGGTCTTTCACATCTTTTTCCTCATCAAAGTTAGGAAAATGTTCATGATCTGACCCATCCAAACTGGCCATGTCATCATCCATAACCTTCTCATTAAACTCCCTGTAATCATCTTCTCTGAGGTTTGCTCCTATATCATCATGCCCTGCCCTTACATCATACCCTGCCCCAGCATCCATTTTTTTTGCATTTTCATTTACTGCCCCATCCATTTTTTTTGGACTTTGGTCTTCCATGTGAACATCACTAAATATATTATTATCATTACCTTTCAAATCATCATATAGGAAACTAGCTTCATTGTATTTTGAATCCAATTCAAAAGAATTGTACCCTTCATCACTCATAACATAATCACTATCTTCAGAGTCACTGCTCCACCCTTCCTCCTCATATAAACCCTCAACCCCATTAGCAGGAACATCCATACCATCTACAATCATATCACCCTCATCAGAGTCATCACCCTGATCACCATCAACCCCATCAGTTGGAACATCCACACCATCTGCAGTCACATCCCCCTCATCACCCTCATTAGAGTCATTACCCTTGTCACCCTGATCACCATCAACCCCATCAGCACCTCATCCACACCTTCAGTATCCTGCTCATCCAAACCCCCATCCTCAAACACAATATCAATATCACATGATAAATCCTGAGAAAATTGCTCACTGCCAGTTTGCACATTTGACATGCTCAGACTCCACTTCTCTTTTCCACTTCCATTATCAACACTTAAAGGTTCATCTACTTCAATGAAAAATAACTCTATAAAATCATAACCTCGATTGTAATCTAGCATATTACTAACACTTACACCAGTCTCTATCTCCTCATAGCTTTCATTACCACTTAACCCAGATATTTTAAACCACATTAACATACTATTTTTGTAACCAAAATCTTTTGCATAACCTTGTAGCGCAAATATTGACAAGTAATCAATATCAACATTCGTCATATACACAACCTCACCTCCAATATAAACCATATTATTAGCACTTTGCCAATGACCACCGTGATGTATGGATAAATTTATGAACTCACTCATGGCTATAAAACACAAGACATGCAATGCAATAAAAATTGTTAATTTTTAATTATTCTTTGAAACCCAATAGTGCGAAAGGAAAAAATGAACCCATTTACAACCCGACAATGCCATGCAAGAAAATGGACCCATTTTTACTAACCCATTTGCCCATACTCAACCTATTTTAAGGAAGACATACCTTTCTCCTCAAGCAAAAGGTTGCTTCACATATAAGAAAGCTTAGTCCTTACCAAATCTTCCCTTTTCAAATTGTGAAAATGTGTTTTTTAGTTGTCTTGGATATGATAGTAGCTCAATCACTTCCCACTACTCATAAATTGCATAGATCTTCAGTGTATTTATGTTAAAGAAGAGAAATTTGAGTTTAATTTCTCAGCTGAAAGTATTTAATTTAAGCTAGAGAGTAAGGAAGTTGTTAAGAGGGAAATAATTTTGGATTTTTCGGATTTTTTAACCCTTCATTGCTTATTTGGAGAGAGGAAGCCAGCTGGATTAAAAGTGGTCATGCGGGCTGCCACGTAGGCTGATTTAATGGAGTTAAGCCAATTGTCACTTAGTTGTTAATGGCGTTTGACCAAATGTTACTCATGTGCAAAAAAAAAACCCACAGGCCCCCAAAACTAAAAACTCAAAACCACAGGGTACTTTTTCGTACTTTCCCCTATATATATTTAATAACTAAGTGCATGAATTTTGCCACCTCCTGTTTTAAGTGCCATGTGGCACTTTGCAAGCTTCATAGGTGCTTAGTTGAAAAGTAATGGTTGTTTTCCTTATGCAGGTGGTTCATTTTCATTTATTGTGGTTTTATGTCAATTACAATATTCGTCAGAGTTGGAAAATGAAGTGGTTTTAAACTGCTGTGACTATGATTTTGAACCGTCGCTGCATCAACAATAGCTGAGGTCCTAGTCCAAGCTAACCCAATTAATTAATTCTCGAGATTTCTGATCATTTTCACTCAATTATTTGGTGTTCTATATTTAAAGAATCTTAAACTTCTTTCGAGTGGTGTTGCTATAGAGTTAACTGTCTCTGCTACACTGAAGCTAAAAGGGTTCATCTTAAAGAAAAAGAAAAGGTGAATCGTTATGTCAAGCATGTGTGTACCCATGTTTGCATATTTACATACCACTAACATTTTCACATGTATTTCTAATTAATTATAAATTTTATCTTTGCGTGATTACTCATGCTTATGTTTTATGATTGTAAAACAATGGCCATATGAAGTTGTTGCTATAGATTTTGAGGCTATACAAAGAACCTTGGCCCAGAATTTTGGTGTCAATGTGATTCGGACAATGACTACTCTCCAAGGAAAAGTATGAATCTTTTAATTATTGTGTTATTTTAGGAAGAATAGTTCAATTTCTTATTTAATTAATATATTTCTTATTTTTGGTCTCAAATTACCATAGCAGCATGGAAATGGTGACAATGCATGGGTTGGAATTGATGGGAACACTAGTGAAATTACTGATATGAAGGAGAGGAAGGTGTGCTGACATTTTTTTTTTGTTTCTCTCTTATTATAGAATCGATGGCAACACACATAAAATTATTGATATGAAGGAGGAATGTGTGCTAAACATTTTTTTGATTTTTCTTTATGGAAAATTTTCATTTCTCACTATTTTGACATATTAATGAGCATTATTTTTGAATGCTTTTATCTTCTTCAATTTCTTATTATATTTATATTAAATATAAAAATTCTAAATTTTTACAATTAACTATTTTCTACATTTACCAATTATTTACATAATTTTTTTATTATATTATCAAGAAAAACTTTTAGTTATAAAATTAAATTAGATTTTTGGTATAATTATTTTTTTAATTTTATATATATATAAAACGTAAGAAAACTTTCACTATATAAACTACAATTTTTTTTAATTTGTATATTTTATTTTATTCTTTTATAAAATTGAATTGAATGTTATGAAAAGGTAAAAATTATAAGTTTTTCTTTATAAAAAATTAAATATGTTTCGTATTTCTATCTTTTTGAATTTCGAATTATTAAAATTTAAAATAACATGTGGCATGTTAAAATTTTTTAATGCATTTATATTGTATGTGATCCTTCATATTTTAAATCAATAGAGATGGTAAATTCTTTTAAAGGTTTATTTTTATTATGTTACTCTTATTATATAGCTAACTCTATTATTATTTTTATTTTTTTATATTAGTTTATTATTTTGAAGCATATAAATTTTATTTTAAGTTATAATTTTATTTTATTGAGTTTTTGTATTTTTTTTTATACCTCTATATATGAACTAAATTTAAAGTG
>CATIWM010297053.1:0-10147 GCA_949671775.1 Mallotus repandus
AATTTTATTTATTAATTTATCCTAAATTTGAATTGGTGGTTTTTGATAAATACGTTTCTTTTTTTAGATAAATAATAAAATAAATTTTCTTAGTTTGTTTTTTAGATAAAAAATGAAATAAATTATTTTTATCCTGTAACCAATTTAGGGTTATAGGACTAGGTCTATACATACATCATATTCTTTTCACAGAAAAGGGGAGGCTCCTAGGGTTTTATTCTTTTCCTCTACCTTTTTTTGATTTTTAGCCATGAGCCAAAAACGCACCCACTCTGCTTAATTTTTACGTACTTTTTTTAGTTCTTGACCCATAATCAGATCCAAATAAATAATAAATCATGGACAAATACAAGAAAAGCCACAAACATCCATCAATGGTGATCACCTTCTGAGGGGTAATCAATACTGCATCATATTCTCAAATCTTCATCTCCTTCTTCTTTTATTTTGATTTTATTTTTTATTTATTATTTTTCAATCATTCATTAACTAATTTTTATTTTGTTTATTTTTTCTATTTTCATGATGGTGGGAGTTCCCTAAACTGTGGAGTGATTTGACCCATGGAGAACTCATGAAGATTCATGGAATGTCATAGATTAAATTATGTATTTTAGTATTTTATTTCTTTTTTATTATTTGTGTTATTTTATTTATTTGGCTTTATGGGTTGTATTTAATGTAATTTTTTTAATTTGTACGTAGGAATTGTAATAGCCCTAATAGTGGGAATAATGAAATCTTGTGTGTGTGGCATGTGTTTTTATTTTAATTAATTGGTTAGTAAATTAGGATTTAATTTGGTAAATTCAATTAAAATTAACGTGGCTTTAAATTTTAATTAGGGTTTCATATAAAATTGGTTAGAATTAGGAAAACATGTTTTATTTTATTTTATTTCTTTTTATCTGTTTTGTTCTTTTGTTTTTTTTAGTTCCTTTTGTTTATAGTTTAATTGGATTAGACTTTTAAGGCCCATGATAATTTAAGTTAATTAGCCCAATTAATTAGATTTAGGTCCATTGGCATTCTAGGATCACATGGTAAAAAAATAATTTAAATTAATAGTGGCTTTAAATTAATTTAGGTTGCATGTAAATTAAATTAGGGTTAGAAATCATACTAGTGGCTTTAAATTAATTTAGGTTGCATGTAAATTAAATTAGGGTTAGAAATTATACTATGTATATTTTATTTGTTTTTTTTTTTATTGTTTGTGCTTGTTTGTTACTTTTGTTCTTTTTGGGCCTCAAACCCACGTTAGGTTTTAACTCACTAATAAAATAGGCCATTAAAATTGGTATTATGTTTATTTAACTTTAAAATTAATTTAGGCCCATTACGTTAATTTAGACTTAGGCCCACCTTTTTAATTAATAAAATTAACTTAGATTTAGTTCAACTCATTAAAGCATTTTCCTTTTAAAAATAAATAGATTTAAGACTCATTTCACTTAATTGAAATTAATTAGAATTAAGCTCACTAATTTATTTCTTTTTCTTTTATAAGTTAATAGACTTAGGACTCATTTTCTTTAGAATTAAAATTTGTAGATTTAAGCTCATTAATTTAATAAAAATTGTAGGGCCACCTTTTGTTTCCATTTCACTTGTATATATTAGACTTAGATAACTTAAAATTAAAATCAATGTAGTTTAGACTTTGAGACGTTTCACCTTATATGAATGCATTTTTTATGTGTAATTTCATGAGTAGTTGCATTGGTGCTAGATGCATGTTCAGTCAGGGTTTATATGAAATTGCATGTAATTAGAGAATTAGATAGTAATTCATAAACTAATTCTAAATGAACACGAGACTAAAAAAAGTTGGTATTCTGTAACCAGAATTTCCTAATTATGGCGCTAGCTCTCTTTTAGAGAATCGAGTTATCACCACCTTCAATTTGCCCCAGTTATTACCTGGCGTGGCGACTCCTCATCTCCACGCCAAGCCTTTGTGATATGGTTAGTGTGTTCCTTGGGGCCTTGAGCTCAAATAGTATTGCAGTTGCTAAAATCTTGGACGTGCGTTAAACCCCACCTTCTACACTATTTCTATATTTTACTACTTTAAGAGATTTAGTATTCGCATTGATTCATCATATTCTTTGTTGATATTATGGCCGAGACCAAAAATCCTAGGATAAAAGACTCACCATCGAATACATGTACGAGAGAAATATGGTTGGAAGGATGTATGTTGTACACTTGATTTGTTACTTGTTACTTGATTTTCATAGCACATGCATCATGCATACATGCATACATGCATCTCATGCATCATACTAACACTTTATTTTGCTGTCATCATAGATTCATTCGGGTCTTCCTATGTTTGGAAACAGAGAGGTAGTAGACTAGAGAGAACCACTTTGAGTCCTAGTTCAACAGCTAAAGAGATTCTTTAAAGCTTGGAGAAAAGTCCTATCAATCCACTCTAATTAAAAGAAACACCAATTCTAACCAAGCAAACTGATAAAAAAAAAACAACAGGGCAGAAATTGGACCCTGGAGGACATTAAAGGAGCTTTGATGGATGACATGAGAGCTATAATTCAAGATGAACTGAGACAAGCTCTAGGTGGGTTAATGCCACCACCACCAACTGGTGTTGTAACTATTGCTCCTACTATTCCATCTACTGTTGATGCTCCACCTGCCAATAATGACAATGCTGGGGGGCAACCATTGAATGTTGGTAGGAATATTCCTGCTGTAGATATAAACGTTGAAGATATTGATAACTACATGGTCGAGAAGGCTAAGAAATAATCACTTGAGCTGGTTCAAGAACTTGAGTCCAAGTAGATGCAAGCACTGAATCAAAAGATGTCTAAGATGAAAGACCTAATTAAAGGGCAAGACATTGGTTACTTATTTGACTTTGATGATATATTGTGCATGGAGGGTGACTAGTTGTCTAACAAATTCAAAATACCTTAGTTGTAGAAGTTCAATGGTTCTGGAGATCCGAGGATCCACCTTACTTAATGCACAACTGACATGACCACCACTAAAACCCTTTTATTGTTTATTATAAGATTGTTTGTGTTGTCTCTAGAAGGTATGGTCGTGAATTGGTACCATGGGCTAGAGAAGTCTATTCAGGCTTATTGGAAAGAATTGTGCACAGATTTTCTAAAGCATTATGAGTATAATACCAAGTTAGAGGTGTCCATCAGGGACTTAGGGATGAATAAATAGAAGCCAAATGAATCATTCACATTCTTTTTAATAAGGGTCATGAACAAGGTAGGGCTAATGAAGAATAAACTGGCTGAGAAGGATCAGGTGAGGATGATTATAAGGAATATGTCATCCAACCTAATGGAAAGACTGCAAATTATGAATCCCAAGAAACTTGTGGACTTGTATAATGACAATTTGCAAGCTGAGGAAATAAAGAATCTAGTACGTGATAATAAAGACATAATGATCACGAAAATCATTGAGGAAATATAAGAATAGCTTATGTGTTTGCCATCTAAAGGAGAGACACCGCGAGACCTAACATCCCTGGCATCTAGAGTTCAAAACAATCTTCTTGTTTTCTTTGAATAACATTTAAATTTCTTAAGAACATTTTATTTTAACGATCAATTATATGAATTATGATTTTGGGTTACTTGTGTAATGTGCATCCTACGGGCATTGTGCATTACGATATCGATCGCATCTGCATGTTAGACATAAATTCAATTCAATTATATTCATTCAACATGGGCACAAATGAAAATTCAAAGAACATTCCTATATTATGTTATATAACTTCTGAGGTGAGAAGAAAAATTTGAGAGAATATAAAAAAGAAAAAGAAGAAGAAGAGAGAAATGAAGAAAAAGAAAGAATGAATAAAAAGGTTAACCAAAAATTAGAGAAATAAAAGTGAGAAAATATTCAGTTAGAAAATCCAAAAAGACTAGCTGATACCAGGAGTTGTATTATGTGATGTAATGAATGTTCTCATTTTTTTCCTAATGAATGAGTAAAGTTGAATTTGAAATTTTTGTTCAAATATTGCATGTTCATCTTTATCGTACTGCATAAGTATCTGAGTGGAACAAACAAAACATAATGTAAACTGGAGAAATCAGAGCTATAAGATCACTATTTTAGTTTTGTTTTCTCTTCATGTCACCCTTTTGTGATTCATTTTGTAAATTCTAGTGTCCTCTTGTACCTAGAGAGTTTAGGTGGCTCAGTAATTTACACTACAACCCATACCTTGTAACTATCATCAATCGTTACATCAGCATCAAGCCTTATATTATGCTCAACAGTTCTTTGAAGCTATAGATTCCTTACCTTGTCTAACTCTACTAAAAGCAAGTCCAGTTTATTTCAGTATCAAGGATTCTCTTTTATAAGTTCACACACTCCTCCGTATCTTCAATGCATGAAATTGCAACTGGTGGGGTTGGTAAGATAAAAGATTGATAAGAGCAGTGAACAATTTAAGTTTCTTCAGTAACCAAATCTAAAAAAGAAAAAAGAAAAAGAAAATCAGCCCGCTAAGTCGAAAACCCACAAGGGCAGCTTAGGAAAAAATAAAGGCACAAAAAAGAAGCAAAAAGAAAAAGAAAGAGAAAATAATAAATAAAAGATTTTGGTTGCACACATGAAGGAAAAAAAGAATGACAGAAAGGTGTTGATGAATCTAGCCACAATGATCGACATATGATTAATTTCGTTCTCCATGATCTCAGTGTCAAAGAAGATTATCAAAAATCGAGGGGTAAAATGTAACTCTAGGGGCAAGGATGTAAATTGGTTGGGGCAAAATAGTAAATCTGCATTCACAGATTAAAGATGGAACATTGAAGTATAAGAGTTAGTGAAAGAATTCTGGGGCCAGCAAAAGTGAAGTACAAGCAACAGACAATAATTCATCAATATAGCACAATTACATCCAGGAATCGTTATCTTAATTATCTGGCCATGGACTCCACTCTTCACCTTGGTTATTCTAGTCTGACAAATAGTATCAGAAGCTCTAACATTAGAAGTACCAATATCACAACATTCAATGCTCAAATCTACAAGTTGTTAATGAAGCATCTCATTCTCACACTCCAAGCTGCGAGTATAAGTTGACTCTAAACAAAGGACTTATTAGGATTATGCATATCATACATATCAAGCATACACTTGCATAAATCTATTGAGAGATACTTTTTTCCCATGGCGAAACATCTTTGAGACAAGTTAATACTCTACAACTAACATTCAAAATTAGTGCTGTAAAAGTGCAGGAAAGTAGTTAGAGTTTGGAGAAGTGAAAATAGGAGGAGTGACCTAATGCTCAATAGGCCTATTTAACAAAGAGATATCATTGACGTTAGCAGTCACATAAGCCTAATCCTAGCAATCTCAAGAGGTTGGATAGAAGGCTCAAGCTCCTCAGACTCAACATCCATCTTTATAGCCTCATATGGAGCATCATATGGGATATCACCTGAAGCCTTCAGCAAGAAGAGAAACTACTCCCATAAACTATGAAGGGACTATTAAGAGCAGAAACAAGGCCCTTGGTCATAAAATCAATGAGAATGATAAAAAGAAAAACCCAACCCTAAGTTATAACCTAATGATGGAGTATCAAGACCTATGTGATCAGAGTGATCATCACCACTATCAAAAAGGGAAGAGTGCAAAAGAACGAAGTTGCATTCTAATAAAACTTCTTTACATGCAAACAGACCAGACTAACTTATAATATTTTGTATAGGGAAAACAAAAGGGAAAGAAGAAGGAGAAAGAACCAACCCAATAATAAGAACGGGCAAGAAAGCAAACACCAATTACTCATTAGAATATCACTCCGTGTGACAAACATCATGATGAATGCTTAAGGGAAGTAACAAAACTCTGTCCCTTTAGTTTCTGCAATAAAGTACATCCTCAATAATAAAATTCACAAATTGAAAGTAAATTCATATAGTTCACGAGATCATGTGCAAAAAAACTTATCTCATGAACTTTGATCTTAATGGCTTTCTTTTATTAGCCTCCCAAAATTTAGATGTCTAGTTAACAACTCTATGTTGAGAGTTTCTAAACTCTAATCAATTTAATGCTTGCTTTGCACCTGAACAAGGGGAAGAATACGTAAAAATAAAATCTGTGGACTTGCAGTATAAATTGCTTGATTTTAGAGTATTATTGTAGTCTTTTGGATAATAAATGTGAATCTAATATACTCTAATGCTCGAATGAGTATGAGTATAAAATTTCTTAATGGTATCCATGCTCTGTAATTCAAGAAACATGGGGGAATACTAAAAGGAGAATTAAAATAAAAGCAAGCACTTTTAATATACTCCAATGTTCATAAATGAGTAAGAGTATCAATGTGAATCCTCTAGCGGTATCCACGCTGAGTAATACAGGAAAGGCAGGGAATACTAAAAGAGGACCACATTTAAAGTTGCTCTTTTTACTCCAATGCTCTTTTAGAGTATGAGTTTCCAAAGGACCTTTTAAACGGTATCCACGTTGAGTAATATGAGAAAGGTGGGAGAATACTTGGATAAGGAAGTAAAGCATAAAAATAACTTAAAGAATGTTTTAAAACTCAAAATTTGATATGTTTATTCTCAATTTCCACAAGTTTTGTTTAGTAAGTTCTCCTTGAATTTAGTTGTGAAAGTTAGCTATTCACTTAGTAACATAATATGCTCTCAGCACAAGATAGTTAACAATACCTCTAACTTTGTGAATTGCAAATAAATGATAGTAATGAAAATCAAAATTAGTAAGATTTGTTGGAGGCACACTATCTCATGATAAAATGATGAATTTTCTCAATTTAATGTACTTTTTGTACAAACATCAAACTGAAACTAACTTCAATAAGTCTTAAGGAATTTTGAATCCAGAAGGAGACACACTCAATATATGGAATCATTAGTAGCACTATCAAGTCAATTAAGGTCAACAAAAAAATGAAGGTAGCTGATCAAAGTCAATTAGTAGGAATTCAAAGTTAATCAAGTAGAAAAATTCAAAGTTCAATCAATACAAAATTCAAAGCAATCAGCACAAAAATTCAAAGTCAGTTGGGAAAAATTCCAATAAGTCAGCATAAGGAATTCAAGCACTCAAATCAAGCAGCTAAAGATAAAAAATTCACGAGCAGTTATAGACTATAGCATCAAAAGGCGAGCAACGAAGGTGTTAGAATTGAACAAATTTTGCAAGCAGTTATGGACTACAACATCAAAAAGTTAGCAACAAAAGGGTTGCAGCTTCTCAAAATTCATGAGCAGTTATAGACTGCAACATCAAAGGCAAACAATAAAGGGGTTGCAGCTAATCAAAATTTACGAGCAGTTATGGACTGTAGCATCAAAGACGACCAATGAAGGGGTTGCAGCTAATTAAAATTTACGAGCAGTTATGGACTATAGCATCAAAGGCGAGCAATGAAAGGGTTGTGGCTAATCGCATGCAGTTATGGACTACAACATCAAAAGGCAAGCAACGAAAGGGTTGTAGCAAATTAAAATCAATAAGCAATGGAAGGATTAAAGCTAATCAAAGGTCATGAGTAGTTATGGACTATAGTGGCAATGGTGCTTTAATAATTCATAGAATTATTAAATTATCAACACAAATTTCAAATTCGCTATGCCATATGCTACGTAGTAGCTGTAACACATATTTCAGATTCACTTTGTTATATGTTATACGATAGTTATAACTCAAATTTCAAATTCATTTTGGTTTACACTACATAGTAGCTATAACACCATATTTCACTTCATTATGTGCTACACAATAGCTATAGTACATTTCAATTTAACTTTTGTTAGACACTACAGGGTAGTTATAATAAGAGTGCAAAATCTCTTACTAGACACTCTGTAAGACTTATAGTAAGATCACTTTTTGCTAGACACTACATATTAGTTATAGCACCAAATTGCTAGACGTTCCATAAGAACTATAGCACATTTTCAAATCACAGTTCACTAGATGTTCCACATGAACTATTATGTAATTTGCTAAACACTACACAATAGTTATAGCACCAAATTGCTAGACGTTCTATAGGAAGTATAGCACATTTTCAAATCATGGTTTGCTAGATGTTCCATAGGAAATATAGCAAAACTTTCATATCACAGTTCACTAGACGTTCCACAGAAACTATAGTGCAATTTGCTAGACACTTTATAGTAGTTATAGCATCACTTCGCCCTAAACAACCCACGGGGAATATAGCAAAATTTATCACATAGCTAGATGTCCCACAGGGAATATAGCTAATTTCTTCACTTCACTAGATGTCCCACAAGGAATATAGCTAATTTCTTCACTTCACTAGACGTCCTATAGGGAATATAGAGCAATCAGCTAGACACTACATAATAGTTATAGCATTATTTCGCTAGACGTCCCACATGGAATATAGCAAAATTTATCAATCACTTCGCTAGACGTTCCACATGGAATATAGCAAAATCAATCACTTCGTTAGATGTCCCACATGTAATATAGTGAAATTTATCACATAGCTAGACGTCCCACATGAAATATAGATAACTTCTTTAAATCACTTCACTAGACGTCCCACAGGGAATATAGTGCAATAAGCTAGACACTACATGGTAGTTATAACATTACTGCTAGACGTTCCACTGGAACTATAGCGTATCTTCAAATCACTTTTTCACTAGACATCCCACAGGGATTATAGTGAAATTTGCTTTAGCATTCTGCATGATGTTGTACAACATCATAAGCATCGATCACAAACAGAAATCTCAAGATACACAGGTAATTATCATAATTCCTTACCTTTGAAATTGTGTGCTAATTTACTTTGTCGCAATTTATCAAGCAAATAGCGACAAAAGGGACAACTGTGAACATCCAATTTCAGGATAGTCGAGTTTGGATGTGACAGAGAACCCAATGATAAAAATTGACTGTGAAATTAGATTTATTTAATCTGATCTATTAGTTTTGAACTAAATTTTAAATAACTTTTAAGAATTTTTTTTAATTTTTATGTATTTATTTATTTATTTCCTTTTTAAATAAATTTTCAATAAAATAAAAAATAAAAAAATAAAAAATAAAAAAAAAAAGAGAAAATTGAAAAAAAAAAAGAGAATTTACATGGGTCATAGATAGCCCAAGACAAATGAGTGTAAAATACTTTTCAAATAAAAGTGACAAGATGAATTGCAATTGGTTGAAAGTGGCCAAATGGTCACGTTTTGGCCAAATTCATTACTTTTCCCAGTCAAAAAATTATATTTCAATTAAAAAATATAGATTTTCGATCAAAAATCTATATTTTTTATTGGGAATAAGAGTTTTCCGATCGGCTCCATAAAAGTTTTTTAATTAACTTTGATATTATTATTTTATTTATTTATTAGTTATTATGTTTGTTTTATTTGATAAAAATTAATAAATATCTTTTTATAAATAATAAAAATAAATTATTTTATTTTATAACCAATTTAGGATTATATGGTGTTTTATTTTTAAATACATGATTTTCTCTTTTTCAAATGGAGTCTCCTGGATTATTTCCCTCAATCCGTCTGATTTTAGCCGTCAACCAAAAATACTCTCTACTTGCTTTTGTTCTTTTTTGACGTGCTTTTTATTTTATTCCTGACCCGTGAATCAGATAAAAAATCGTCTAAAAATCACATGCAAAACAAAAACAATAAAGCCACGGATTTCCATCAATGGTAATCACCTTCTGAGGGGCAATCAATACTGCATTCTATTTTTAAATCTTCGTCTCCTTCCACTTTTATTTTGATTTTAATTTTATTTTAATTTAATTTTTGCTTATATTTTTCAATCAATCACTGACTCATTTTTATTTTCATGATGGGTGGAGTGACATAAACAAATTAATTATGAGGAGAAAGCCAATCTAAAATTTGAAAAGCTAAAGATAGAGAAAAATTTTTAAAATAAAAAATACTTTTTTATTCTTGAATTTCCGATTGGAATTGAAATCAATTCCAATCGAAAGTTCATGGGCCTTATTCTTTGATTTTGTTTTATTTTTTTATTTTTTTATTTTTTTCTTATTGTTTGTTTTCATTAGCTTTTAGGTTTGTTTATTCATTATTTATGTTCATTTTTTTGTTTTACTCGTTTTAGGAATATT
>CATIWM010297112.1:0-20006 GCA_949671775.1 Mallotus repandus
ATCAATTTTGTTTGTTAGTAACCCTTAAAATTAAATTGTTATTAATCTGTATGACTTAATTGTACTTAGTGAAGGACCAATATGGTCTTATTTACAAAGATGAAGTTCCAATTTAACTTAAAAAAACTAAAGGGTCCAATATGAAATTAGGGCAAAATATGAGGGTCCAATTTAGCCATAATAATAATAATAAAAGTATATATTTAATATTTTATATACTATCACGAGTCTAAAAAAATTACTATATTTCGTTGATTTAAATATTCATTATATATACAATATCATACTCCATCTGTTCCTAAATAATTATCGTTTTAGAAGTCTAATTTTGTTCCTAAATAAT
This sequence comes from Mallotus repandus, assembly GCA_949671775.1. NCBI lineage: Eukaryota > Viridiplantae > Streptophyta > Magnoliopsida > Malpighiales > Euphorbiaceae > Mallotus > Mallotus repandus. The sequence goes on from CATIWM010297112.1 coordinate 344, forward strand.
TGTCGTTTTAAATTATCAATGCATGTTAACTACTTTTTTTCCTATTTTGCCCTTATTTAATATAAGAGAATTAATTGAATAAATATCTTATCATTTTGGAACTCTATATAAAGCTAATAATTATTATAAGAATAATATAGTATTTTATACATATATTAAATACATTCCTTAATCTATGTGAAGAAACCTTAAACGACAATTATTTAAGAACAGAGGGAATAATTAGATTGTTATATAAGATAATACTATGTTTTATCAAAATATAAATACATTTTAATTGTAAATGTTTGTTATCCATTATCCTTTATACACATTAGAAGATAGATGCATGATGTGAATTGTTTTAAATGAATACATTCAATTTTCACACCTTGTTTTCAAGTACATACAAACCCTAAATATAGGCATGACTACTAAACTATCTCTAAATAATGATTTAAAGCAATTATGTTCACTATTTCTAGCTCTTTTTCATTTTTCAACATTATTCTATGGATTCATTTCATAAATGGAAGCATAGGCTAATAATATTTTGTCTTGGAATTTGTAATGGCACCGTCCCATATATTCAAATGGGTTAGTTTTGCTTAATTCATTGTTTAACATTATTTGACAAATGGTTATTCTTCAAGATGCTCAAGACTAAATGCTTAGATTGGTGGCTCTTCATGTATTTATGTAGTTAATAGCCTTTATAAAATTTTTATGTGTAATTTGCAAAGTGTTGCTTTAATATTTTTGCCCAAAATATGGTTAAACCTTGCTCCAGCTAAAGTTGAGCTCTTTTCGTAGTTTTCTATGCTCAATAGACTATCAACAAGGGATTTAATTATGTTTAATTTATTTCCTTTATCTCTAAATCATTGCCCTTTTGACGGTTTCTTTTGTGAAATAACATATCACTTACTAGTTACTTCTTAGTTCTTTTGAGAAATTTTGGCTTTCTTCTTAAAAGGGTAGGGTGTTTCTCTTTTATGTTGTCACAAATTTTATTGCTTTATCAGTAATGGTGTGTCCTTTGCAAGTTTAGAAGTTAATTTTCAATTGTGTTTCTATTTGGATGAAAGCTTTAATACCCATTTTTAATTACACCACTTCAGATCTTCTTGTTAATTTAATAGGTATTCATTGCTAGTCTTCTCGTAGATATTTTGTCTGATTCACTCTATTTTGCTCTTTGTTATATGTTGAAGTGTGAATAGATTAATTAGAAACTAGGAAAGAGAAAATTAAGGGAGAAATTGAGGGAAGAAATCAGGGATAATTTGTATAATTAGTGTGATTGTATTTCCAAAAATATGATTATATAAACATTATATATATGTGTATCATTTGTAAAGAAATATACAAGAAATAAATTCTTTTTTTCTCAATTATCTTCTCTATTATTGACATGGTATCAGAGTAGACGGTCCTAAGGCTCTAAGATCAATAACAATTGCAGCATTGACAGACCTGGTGGCAACAGGAGAGAAATCTTCTGCTGCTATTCCAGATGACCTGATAATGAAAATGCAAAACACATTGACTCAGACCTTGACTCCAGCGACTTCGAGTACTGATAGCTTTAATAACCAAATGGGTATCAAACTTGATGGCCAAAACTATGCCCTCTGGTCTCAAGTAATGGAGATGAATATAGCGGGCAAAGACAAACTCAGATACATCCTCGGTGACACTCCACAACCCAAGCCAACAAATCCAGCCTTTTAGAAGTGGAGAATAGAAAATGCAGTTGTAAAAGGCTAGCTAATATAGTCAATGGAATCATCTCTGATTGGCAACTTCATCAGATATCCAACTGCCAAATAGGTATGGAACTCTGTTGCTATTACCTTTTTTGATGGATCGGATACTTCCCAGGTGTACGAGCTAAAAAGGCAGGTAGCCTGGATGAGACAAGCTGGAGGATCCATTGAGATATACTACAATACTCTCCAATGATTATGGAGGAAGATAGATTTTCGACAGCCAAACCCGATGAAGTGTTCCGAGGATATCCAAATCTACAACAACAACATCCAAGAAGATAGGGTTTATACCTTCCTAGATGAGCTAGATGACCGGCTAGATAAGGTCCGGAGTGATGTACTACAGATCCGACCATTTCCCACAATCGAACAAGTTTATGCTTAGGTCCGTCGAGAGGAAACCCAACAAGCTATCATGCTGAGTGGAAACTCAAAGACTACATTGCATACCACAATGATCTCTAAAGGATACAAGGCTCCTCAAATGGGCTTGTAGATGACCAAGACTAGATCCTCAACCAGTGGAAAGAAGAAGAACAAAGGAACTGAAAAAGGCTGCACCCATTGTGGAAATCCCAAACACACCCAGAAAACCTGTTTTAAAATACACGGGTATCTCGAGTGGTGGAAAGATCTGAAGAAGAATCGAGAAACAGACCCGAGCAAAACTATCGGCCAAGCAGCTCGTGCTTTAGATCGAGCAACCTGTACCGAGTTTCTTTTGCCAAGTTCTAATTGTGCCGAGAACACAACTGAGTCTCTTAATGGTTCAGGTAACAAAGGTTATGGTTTATCTTGCTCTACGCAGACAGCTTCGATTGATTGGATTATTGACTCTGGAGCAATAGACCACATGACATTTTATGCAAAAGACTTTATCGCATTTAATCAACCCAAATGAGCATGTATTGAAAATGCCAATGGTGTGACATACCCAGTCACAAGAGTGGGAAAAGTAGCACTATCCCCATCATTTTCTTTACCTAACACCTTATTAGTTCCTTCACTATCAAACAAACTACTATCTATAGGCCAGGCTACATAGGAATTAAATTGTTGTGCTCTAATGTATCCAAATTTTTGCTTATTTCAGGATATTCTCACAAAGGAGATTATTGGTTATGGTACTAAACGAAGGGGGTTGTATTACATGGATGATTTTAGTCTGGGCAAAGCAAACACAGTACACCAAATGAGCAATAAAAGTCAACAATCATGTTATGGCACCAAAGGTTGGGACATCTGTTAGTCAGTTATATGAAGCATCTCTTTCCGAGTATGTTATCAAAGTCAGATGAGTCCGAGTTTAGATGTCAAACTTGTACTCTAGTAAAAAGTTATCGTATATCTTACCCAGCAAACTCAAATAAAAGTTGTGTTCCTTTGCCTTAGTTCATTCTAATGTTTTGGGGACCCTCTCCTAGTTCAAATAATTCAGGTTTTAAATGGTTTGTCACCTTCATTGATGATTGTACAAGCATGACTTGGTTATATCTGATGAAACATAGGAATGAAGTGTTTAGTATCTTCAAATCCTTTCATGTCGTGATTAGAACTCAATTCTCAGCCAGACTACAAATACTTCGTTCAGATAATAGAGGAGAGTATGTCAACCACGAGTTCCAACAACACTTCTGAGCTCATGGCCTACATCATGAGACCTCTTGCTCTCAAACACCACAACAGAATGGGGTTGCAAAGCAAAAAAATAAGCACATACTGGAAACAGCTCAATCACTCCTAATTGCTGCTTATGCACCAAGACGATATTGCACTGATGTTGTATGTACAGCTGTCTATCTCCTGAACAAATTGCCATCTCGAGTATTGGACTTTAACACACCTCTCCAAACATTTGCTCGTCACATACATCTACCTTCAATTCTCATACTACCTCTACGAGTGTTTGGCTCAGTAGCCTATGTTCACCTTTCCAAAACACAACGCACAAAACTAGACCCATGTGCCATTCATTGTGTTTTTTTAAGCTATGGAGCTCAAAAGAAGGGACACCAGTGTTATAACCCGGTGACTCGGCACCTGTACACTACTATAGATGTAACATTTCTTGAATAAAAAATGTTCTTCTTACACCAAGATACCCATTCTTTACTTCAGGGGGAGAAAATGAATGAAGATTAGAATTGGGTATTAGAAAATTGGATGAATTGGGGTTCCGAGCATACTGAGGAAAACTCAGAACTTATGGAGGGTTCCGAGCATACTGAGGGAAACTCAGAACTTATTATCAAGCATGAAGTTGCTGAGTATGATGATAGAACTACCGAGCATGAAGTTGCCGAGCATGGAAGAGATTTGGGAAACTCGAATCTTTATTCCGAACTTGATGAAAGGACCCCCCCTCCCTCATAAAGTACACGACTTATCTTCTGAGAATATTGCTAAGGTACATACTCTAAACTCCCACCTTTACATAATACTAATGATTTTGCTAGCTATAAATTACCTTTCACACACAATAGAGGAAAGCCACCAAACTGATATTCACCTGACCGAGAATTTAAAGGAGGAAGATATCCAATTGCTCATCATATATCCACTTAGAGACTCTCTGAGCACTTAAAGTCCTTTACATATAAACTGTCTACCAAGTATATTCCTCATATGATGCAGGAGGCATTGAAATACCCTCAATGGACTCAAGCCATAATGGATGAGATGATAGCTCTACAAAAGAACTGTACTTGGACCCTTGTTTAACTACATAAGGGTAAAAGAACAGTGGGTTGTAAGTGGGTATTCTCCATTAAACACAAAGTAGATGGATCAATAGAAAGATACAAGGCTAAGCTTATGGCAAAGGGGTATACTCAGACTCATGGTATTGATTACCAAGAAACATTCTCCACTGTTGCAAAGCTAAATACTGTAAGGGTTTTGTTATCCTTTACTACAAATTTGGATTGGCCTCTCCACCAATTCGATTTGAAGAATGCATTCTTACATGGAGACCTAGAGGAAGAAGTTTACATGGATATTCCATTGGGATTTGAGACTTCATCAAAAACTGAAATGGTGTGTAAACTAGAAAAGGCACTATATGGTTTGAAACAGTCTCCCCGAGCATGGTTTGGTCGGTTTAGCTCAGCGATGAGGAAGCATGGGTTTAGACAAAGTAACTCGGATCACACTTTGTTCCTGAAACCTCAAGATGGGAAAGTAATGACTCTAATTATCTATATTGATGACATGATAATCACAAGGAATGATGAGGAGGAAATCGCGAATTTACAAAGATACTTGGCAAGCGAATTTGAGATGAAGAATCTTGGAGGACTGAAATATTTCTTGGGTATTGAAGTTTCTTGGTCAAAAGAAGGCATATTTTTATCCCAAAGAAAATATTTTCTTAATCTACTTACTGAGACCGGAATGCTTGAGTGTAGGCCGACAGACACACCTATTGCTTAGAATGTTAAGCTAAGCAATCATGAGAACCAAATACCAATGGACAAAGATCAGTTTCAACGACTAGTGGGGAAGTTAATATACTTATCTTATACAAGATCGTACATAGCATATGCGGTAAGTCTCGTAAGTCAATTCATGCATAATCCAAGCAAAGATCATATGGAGGCGGTAGTCTGGATTCTCCGTTACTTGAAATCATCACCAAGAAAGAGGCTCATGTTTAGAAAACACAACCACTTAAATATTGAGGGATACACTGATGCTGACTGGGCAAGAAGCTCGAACAAAAAGTCAACATCCGGGTATTTCACCTTTGTGGGAGGTAATCTCGTCACATGGGGGAGTAAAAAACAAAAGGTGGTTGCAGTATCAAGTGCGGAAGCCAAATTCAAGGGAATATCGAAAGGTCTATGTGAACTTCTTTAGCTAAAAAATCTACTCAATGAAGTCAGGTATCATCTAGAGAGCGAAATGAATTTATATTGTGATAACCGGGCAGCCTTTCAGATTGCTCATAATCCAGTTCAGCATGATCATACCAAACATGTTGAAATAAATAGACACTTTATCAAAGGAAAACTTGAAGCCAAGATAATCAAGTTTCCATTTGTAAAGTCTGAAGATCAGTTAGCTGATGTGCTCACAAAAGTTGTCTCTAGCTGAGTGTTCCGTGACTCATCAAGCAAGTTGGGCATTAATGATATATATGCATCAACTTGAGGGGGAGTGTTGAAGTGTGAATAGATTAATTAGAAATTAGGAAAGAAAAAATTAAGGGAGAAATTGAGGGAAGAAATCAGGGAATAATTTGTGTAATTAGTTGATTGTATTTCCAAAAATAGGATTATGTAAACACTATATATATGTGTATCATTTGTAAAGAAATATACAAGAAAGAAATTCTTCTTTTCTCAATTATCTTCTCTATTGTTGACATTAGGTTGCCAATTTTTATGATCCTGTTGATTGCTAATTATTACTAGGACTGCCAATTTATGACAAAACTCATTTAGACGATATGAAGATAAAAGAATTTTAGTTTAGTACAAGTTATAAATGGGTTAACCCATTTAAAACACAAATAAAATCATGTTTAAACACGTTTAGTATATATGCTAACACATATTCTTGTGTTTGATGCTTTCTTTGCTTGATTAAGTCATTGTGGCATTTCGTTTATGCTCTACTTCGATTGAAATGGCTCTTAGTTTCTTAGAGTGCTTCATTGGTTTTGGATTGGTATTTATGGGTTTGGTTTTGCCTTCTATAAGATGGCTCTTTTTTTCAGTAATAAATAAGTCAAAATAATTTATCAATAGAACTTTTCTTTTTATTTTTAAAAAAATTGAAATGGAACAATTTATAAGAATTTTTTTTTGGGCGATAACAATTTATAAGAATGCTACCTAGTTTTAATAATTTTTTTGATAATTTTATTTTTAGATATTAATAGTTTTTAAAAATATTGTGCATGTATTATAATCTATTTAAATACATTTAAATCGTTAAAAATTTAACTGACTTACTTCGGATGTACCATATAACTTACTTCATAAATATGTTCATATTTGAGTTTGAAATTTTAATACAATAAATTAATATATCATATATGGATTGGTGATTTTTATCTTGTGTTCGCATTTGGATATGATCAGTTTTTAATCCGTTAGCACAAATTGCTAGCTTTAGGAATGACTATGAATAGGGCATGGGACGAATAAACTTCAACATCACCCACTCCACGTCAAGTAAAGGTGGAGTAGATCATATGGTGGAGTGGGTGGAATAATATTCTACAATTATAAATTTAATAATATTTCATAAAGAATAATATCAAATAATTATAATTTCAATAATATTTTTTGAAAAATAAAGAATTAATCAAAATTTTATAAGTGAGATGAATTGTAATTAGTTGATAAAATTTGGCTAAAATTTCCAAATAGAAAAACATTGGATTAAAGTGCAAGTTAACAATAAAATTTGCTTCGTTTTAAGTGGACATCAAACCTATAAAGTAGGCATAGAAATCAAGAGTCTGGATAAATTGCATGCATGAAATCGAAAAGTTAAACACACAGATAAAAAATTCACATAAAAAACGGAATTCATATTTTAAAAATAAAAAAAAAGTTGCGAAAGAGGTAGCTAGCTACCTACTTCGACGTCCAAAATATCTAATTATCATTAATCAAGCAAAGTGGAAAATTAGAGATCTTTTATCAGAAGTGAAAAGTGAGAGATTTTGATATTTCACCTTATTATTATTCCCAGTCTTTTTCTTTGGTTAGACATCATAACCACTGAGGGTTTCATTTCACCATTAATCATATAATTAGAGCTATACTAGTTTTTTCTTCAAATAAATAAATAAATAAATAAGTGATAATCTTAAAGTGATAATTACATTTATTCATTTTTCTATATTATTAATAATATTTTTTAACATTATAAAAAGAATTTTATCTCTTACCTACTGTGTGTCAAAAATTAAATTCATAATTTGTTACATATTAAAAGAAATATTTATCACTAGCCAGTGAAGAAGTAGTCAAGTGGTAACTCCTTTCCAAGGACATCTAGAGGTGTAGGATTCAATTCCTGTTGTCGTCAATTTAAAAGGGAAGGATTGCCCTCTTTTGTGCAGTCCATCAATATTAAAATCTTATAACCTCCCAATTTACTAAAAAAATTATCATTTAATTAAGGAAAAATAATTAAATCTATCATAAACTATAAGTCAATTATCAATTTCATCCTAATTCCAAAGTTGTATCAATTGATATGGCAAAACAAATTAAAAACTTAATCAATTTTATCCTCAACTATAGACTAATTATCAAGCTAATTCTAATTTGACAAAAAAAATTTACACTTTAAAATTATTTTTAAGAATAAAATATTTTTTTAAATAATTTTGACCAATAATTTTCACACTTTAAAATCACTTTTAAAAATAAAATATTTTTTTTCTAAATAATTTTAAAATAATGGAATGATTTTCTGTACTCAAAAAAATTTAAAAATTAAATAAACATATTAAATTTCAAAAATATCTAAGCTCTAATAATACAAAAATAAGAGATTAAGAATTTAATTGTATCAAAATAAACTTCAAAGAGATAATTAAATTTTAAAAATAATTTTATATTTAGAAATATAAAAATTATAATTTTAAAATTTGATTTTTATAAATATAAAAATTAAAAAAATTAAAACTTGATTTGTGGTGCGGTAAAAGGTATAAAAAATTCTTAAATTATTTTTAAAATTTAATTATCTTATTTAAGAAAATATAAGTTATTTGTCATTTGAATCTGTAAATTTGTTTTTTAGAATGATAAATTAAAAAATTTAGTTGCACTTGCTATTCAATATAAGATAGACACAATACGTAATGTTAGTACTTAATTCTCATTAAGAGAAAAAAAAAAAAAAAAAGAACTAAAGTGATTAGCTAGATTGCGTGCATTAGCATCACTATGATGTCATTAACATTTACTGACTTTTTAAGTTGTTTATTCACACACGGGTTTTGTGATATTTTCATCACCTATTTTTGTTTCTTTCTCTTTCTATTTATTTTCATTAATTGATTATCAGTTATTAATTAGTCCATGAATGCATCCAAAAAAACAAAGTTGTTACTTGAAATACAAATCTTTATCATTCTTTTTTATCTTAATTACTTAAAAAATTTCTTTAAAATTAATAATCCTAGTAATGGGTACTAGGATTATAAATCTAACCAAGCTAAATTCATTCAATTTGAGTGCTATACAAGATCATTTATTAATCAAATAAAACATAATTTATTTTAATGAATAATTCTCACCATTTTAATGCTTAGCTTAAAAACATTGTAAGCCACTTTAAATGACTTTTTTGGTATAATTAATTTTATAATAATATAATGAAAATAATATTTATTTCAATATATATATATATATATTCAATTTATCGGTCTCGGCTCAAAATAAATTAGTATAGAAAAATTGAATTTGAGTATTTTAATTAATATTGAAATTGGTATAACCTATTATTGTATCAAAATAGACTTACCTTATTACAAGGTGGCTTTTGATTTCTCATAAAATAATTTTCATAAAATTATATAAAATTAATTTTTATATAATTTATTAGTATATCATATCATTTAAAACTAATAAAATTAAGAAATTTGTTTTAGGAATGTTTTTTCATAAGCCTTTTAGATAAAACTAGTGAAAAAGGTGTTCATAAACCGGACCGACAAACCTCCTTCTCGACCAGTGGAGACCCTCAAAGACTGCCGACAAGGTTCTTTGTTCTGTAACGGTTGAAAATTTTATTGGAAAACAAATACAGTACGTACAACATGATAAAAACACATTATATAATAATTTTTTTAAAAATAGAGATGTAATTCATCGCAATACACATAAATACTTATATAATATAAAAATAATAATACATTTGCCATATTAAAAAATAATTAAATATAAATAATAATCGTCAACAATTCTTCTAATAAAATTTATGTATATGATTTGAAAATTTTGTTTAACTGCAAGTTTTTTTTTTGAAGTATAAGTTTAATGCAATAAGATAAAATATCACTAACAATTTTTTTTTTCTCAAAAATGTTTTCAAATTTCCAATTTCGAGCATTATTAACTTTTAATATTTTTATAATTTTAATTATAATATTCTATTTTTATAAAATAACTACTAATTAGTAATTATTTTTCATATGTTATATATGTTTTAATTTTATAATATATATTAACATTAAATTAGTCATAAAAGTTTTGTTTTCCTCGAAAAATATCATATATGTGTCTAATAATATGTAAAAATATATTAGATTGCTTGTTGAATTTTGTTTAAAAGCTTTTTCAGCGCATATAATTTTGAATTTTCAATACATGTAAGGTCAGTGCCAGATTTATACATATGTCATTACAATCTTTGAAATTATATGTCTCAAATAGAAAATGTCAATATTTATACGTTTAACATTTTTTTTTATTGATATTCTTTCTTATTTTAGCACCAAATTGAAATTTAAGAAAAAAAAAAAAGAACACCTAATTGAATGAGTTATTGTTTATCATATAGAAAGGACCTTTGGAGTGCAAGGTTGAAAAACATCATTATTATTAGAATAATCTAGCTGTTTCAAAAATTATTGAAAAAAAAAAAGAAAAAAAAAACGTTAGACGTTTATTGGACCACGTAACCCATATGGAAGTGGCTAGAAGTTACAAAATCATGTCAAAAAATAGATAATTTTTGGCTCTAATGGTTCAATCTTTGTCTGATGCTGCAGCTTTGCGATGGTTATCAGATGTGGTCTTGAACTAAGAGATTAGGTTTATAATTGGTCCAAATTTAATTAAGTAAAGTAGACAATAATCAAAGGTCGCAATCCATATCTATGTTCAACAGAAAATGTCTTCTTTTTCAACTACTTAACGCTAGAATCTATCTTTTTCTAAAATGATACAAGTTTTGCCTTTTTGATTACCCCCTCTGAACATATAAACCAAAACTATGAATTTTTTCTTTTTGTATTTCTCAAATGATAAAAATGTTTTCATTCCCCATTTTTAGTTGGTGAAGCAGAAAAGAATGTGAAGATTAATGATGTTAAAATCCATTTTTAAATCTACTTATCCACCAACCATTTAAAAAATGTGACATAAATTAACTATATATAGAAGAATTTTACAATGCTAAACAGCAAAATATAAATAACATGTTAAATATATGTTATTATGCATAGAGTTTGCTTCTGATGAAAATCTTGTAAATATTAGTTTAGTTAGGAACTATTAATCTTAGCGCCTCAATTAGGCTGAATCTTAGCGCCACGATGCTGCAGTCACAGGTCCTCTTTATTAGGGTCTCCAGCCTGCTGCTGGTGCAACATTGTGGCACAACGATTCCAACCTCGCAGCACTGGCATGCTATTTGAATATGTTTACTCCATAATCCTCAAAGTTTACTTAATTTTTCAATGTTGTTCTCAAACTTTAAATCCAATTAAGTTCCTAATTTCACAAGGTTAAAATGATCCGTATTAACAAATATATTAGTTCCCTATAAGTATTTCAAGTGTCAAAAGCTGTGAATATCCAGATTTGAAAAGTAGGGTTCGAACTTCCACTCCTTTTTACTCTTTTCTTGTGGTGGGAAATTAAAATCATTTCAACCAACTAAAAAAATTAAGTGACAAAGAATTAATCTAACATCATCAAACTCTAAGAATAACTAAAATACAGTAAAAATAACAATTAAAAATAAATCAAAACTAACTGATATTCTAACCAAATTAATCAAAATTATGCAATTATCAAAGTCAAATAGGTCTAAGTTACATGTGTCTCACACTCTTGTCGCCTAGAAACATAGGAATGGGACTGAAACGTTTATTTTTAGATACAGTAAGAGTTACCCAACTTTGAAAAAGTAAATACTTGTGACAAAGTTCAATTGGTAATTCCAAAGTTACTATTATTATATATTATAGCATTGAAGTTATATGAAAGTGACATTCTAATATAATGAGTCACTACTTTTACTGAAATTCATTTAGCATTAAATATTTGTAAAAATAGTTAGTAAAAGAGTAGATAAGTGGTAACTCCTCTCTAAAAGCACTATAAGTGCAGGGTTCAATATCTACCGTCATCGATTTAAAAGGAAATGGTTGCCCATTGTTATACAGTCTATCAATATTAAAGTCATATGACCTCTTAATTTGCCAAAAAAAATATTTGTAAAAATACATAAGGAGAATTTGTGAAAGAGTCCTTTAAAATCTATTTAACTGTAAACATTATGTGATGCAAATACATTAATTTCAATACATTACAGCTACATTTTTCTAAAAAAAATTGTAGTTTTTTATTTTTATTTTAAAGGTATAATTACCTTTTTTTCAAGAAAATGATCAACCACATCTCAGAGTCAATTATAATGCTCTAATTCTATTTTATTTTATTCAACAAATGTTGATCACTTTGACATTACCATATAAAATAATGATGATTTTATATTTTATTGACTCTTTCATTTGGAGTGTTTTAGCTTAATCTATCCCAATGGAATGCAGGTTTTACTTTATATTAGAGGTGATATCTAGCACTAATTAATTATGAAATTAGCAGCAATTGAATTTACTTAATCAAAAAGGAGTTGGTGTTTGGTAGGTTAAAAAATCTAGATGAATGGAACCAATTTGTCTCATGCTATTAAACCTTGTCATTTACATGGCAACGCTACTTGTAATACACGTAAAATAAATTAATATACCAATCTTGTCTTCTTCATTGTTCATTTTTATGAATTATATATGGTCAATGATTTCTATGTTTGGTAGAACTTGATTATCAACTTAACAAGTTTGATTATTATCTTCAATTTTTTTTTTAAAAAAAAACATGAATTTGAAGTAAAACACAAGACCGACAAATGTAATTTTAGTATCATCATTGATTAGATATTTATGAAACATTATTCTCTTCTACTATGCAAACCATAAGCCATAATTAATTTCCGTACATTAATTTTGCCTCGCACTAGTACCTTATCAATGAGAAAAACATTAATGTCCCAAATATCGGTAAAATTTAGTTTATAAAACAATCAACAAAAAAAAAATCCTTAATCTGATTACATATGTACATAATATGTGAAAATCTCGCATTAATGGTTTTAGGTGATTTATCAACGTTATGCACTGCCTATGATTGACCTTAAATTTAATGAGTTATATGTTCAAAAAAAAAAATGAATTAGAATGCAAGGTTCAAAATTTCTACTCATATGAATGAATATAAGAATTTAAATGAGAGATTTGCACATTATTTTAGTCTAAATTATTGAAATGAAACACATATTCAGCCATTAATTACTTTAGCATGTGGATAGATTTAAAGTAAATTTGAAAACATAAACTATATATGCACAACATTTTTTTTAGTTTGTTTGTTGCTCTAAATCAAAATTTTTTCTCATTGTTAGGCTATATAATATCGCATTACAAATTCAAATTTTAAATATGTATAATGTCTTAAGAAATAAAATCATTAAAAAATTTATTTTTTAAGTTATCTAAGTAAATAAGATTGTTTAAACAATAATATAAAAATTTTAGATGTGTAATATCTCAATAATTTAAATCATCTATGATATTATTTCTTTGTGATTTTTGCTTAGGTTATTTAAAAGCTAGGCCTGATCTCCAATACCCAAATTGCTAAGGCCACAACTGCTTATAGTAGAAAGACTAAAATATCCATGTATAGATCCTGAGTAAATTACATAAGATTAAATGTTTATTAAATTTTAAAAGAATTAACATAAGATTATAAAAATTATTATCATTTAAAAATTGTAAGATTTTTAATAAATGAATGTTTTAATTTGTAATTAAATTTAATATTTTCAGAGTTAAATATATAAATAATGGAGAGTTCAAATATTAAAATTCATGTAGATGAAATACTAATATATTTAAAAATCTCAACATATTCTATTATAAGAAAAAAGTTATGGAGTGTGAGGTTTACTCTCCAGACGCCGGGCTTTATCCTGAAGAGGGCAATCATATAGCACGAAGCACTAAGAGAGTTAAAAAGCATGGTAATGGGGTTGAAGAAGTATCTTTGCCTCCAGTTGAAGCGAAGGAGATGGAAGGTGTGGTGCGAGCTATCTCATTTCGAGATACTCTGATGGGAAAGTCAGTGACTGATCAAGGATTGGAGGCGGAGGTTGATATAGATGGCATTTATGATGATGAAGATGATGACGGGTTGGATGGAAAAGATAAGGATCCTGAATGTTCAGTTGTTAGAATTTCTAAATTTGAGAAAGTGAGATTACGCATACAATGGAAGAAAACTTTAATCATTAAGCTCCTTGGCAAAGTGATTGGTTATAATTACCTGATATGAAGACTCAAAAAATTATAGTGACCTAAATCACCAATAAAGCTGGTGGCAATGGAGAATGATTTTTTTTGGTGAAGTTTAAATCAAAAGAGGATTATGAATTTGCATTATTTGGTGGACCATGGCTTCTCATGGACCACTATTTAACTGTGAGAACTTGGCATGCAAATTTTGATTCTTGAGAGGCAACACTTAATCATTTATTAGTTTGGGTCAGGATACCTTGCCTGCTAATTGAATATTATGGTCATAGTTTTATGATGCGAGTGGGAGCTAGGCTTAGAAACCCTATTAAAATAGACATTACTACTAACATGGTGTCTCGAGGCAAGTTTGTAATAGTTTGTGTGGAAATAGACTTGACCAAACCACTAGTAGCTAAGTTCAAATTATGGAAAAAAGTTAAAAGAGTAGAATATGAGGGTATTCATTTGGTGTGTTTCAATTGTGGAAGGTATGGCCATATGGACAATGCTTGCCTGATGAAGCTGCAGCCATCAGAAGGGGAGGACGGTGGCGAGGTGCAAAGAGAAGTACAAACAGAAAGGGAGGGAATTCCGGAGGTGAATGATCAATTTGGGCCCTGGATGTTAGCTCAAAAGAAGATATGGGGAGGTTGTAAAAGATATGATTTTAGGAGTACTGATAAGGTTGTTGAGAGTTCTAAACAAGGAAGTAACAAAGAAAATGGGAAGGGATCATGATTTCAAATCCTTACTGCCTATCATTTAGAAGGAGATAAAAGGGAAAGAGATTCTTAGGATAAGGAAGTTTCGGTGGGGGACAATTTAAGCGAGAGAAAGGGTATGCGTGTGCATGAGAGGCAATACGTGGGGAATTACTTGAGGGGAGGTAAGGGTGTGCCATAAGGGAGAAGGCCCAATGTTTAAGTCTATGATCATCCAAATGAGAGAAATGATAGTCCAATAAAGAGTTTGGTTATTGGTAAAGACCCACAGTCTGTTAAGAGTTTGGAAAATGATTCAAAAGGAAAGAGGGCGCTAAAGGTGAGAGTTAAAGGGAATTAAGCAGCTAGTTTCGGTGAACATATAGTTGTAAGTGGGGGAGTGGACAAAAATTTAATTGATAGTAGGGTGGTGAAGGAAATCTCGAACTTGGGACCATTAATGATTTTTGAAGGGGAGGGGAGCCGCCACAAAGACCTGTCAATTCCTCATGCTTCTGTGCCTACGGATGATAGTGATGGAGATTATTCACCTAGCAAGGATTAGGTTGAATTTGATGATGATCCTGATGAAGGAATGGATACTGAAAATCATGAGGAGGATCTCTTTAAAGAAAGAGGTTATCTGAATTGAGTTGTGTTTATACGGTTTTCTTTTTCATGACATCCATTGTTATGATATTTAAAGTTATAGTTTGGAATTGTCAAGGTACTATGTCGAGAGAATTTCGACGTACTTTGCATGATTTAATTAAAATCCATAAACCTGAGGTTATTGGTTTATTGGAAACCAAGTGTAGTGGTGAACCAGCAAATAAATTTTGCTTGCAACTTGGTTATGAGAATTGGGTGCATATTGAGGCAGTGGGATATAGTGGTGGAATTTGGTTATTTTGGAATTAACAAAAATGTCATATGGAGATTGTGGAAACTCATTCCCAATTTCTTTATTGTTATGTAATGTTGCCAAACAATTGTAGTTGGTTTCTAACTATTATCTACGGAAGCCCTAATGCTTCTTTGCAAAAAAATATGTGGCATGATTTATCCTTCAACAGATTGGTGGGGAATCATCCTGGAATTGCTTTAGGCATTTTAATTTTGTTGCAAATCATTGTGAAGTTTTTGGTTCAACTCGGAGGAATCTTTCTCGATCAGTAAGATTTAGTGATTAGTTACAAGATAATTGTTTGATGGATTTGGGATTCGTGGGTTCAGAATACACATGGTCCATAGGGCATAACACCACTAGTTAGATGGGTGCTAAACTTGATAGAACTGTTTGCAATAGTCAATGGAAAAGTTATTTTCTATCGGGGTATATTGTTCACTTGCCTAAAATGCATTTAAACCACTGTCCGCTCTTGCTTGTGGCAAATCTAGAAGCAGATAGACCAGTTAGTGGGCCCTTCCGATTTCAAGCCACTTGGTTTACACACCCTAATTTTGGGAAGTTTATGGTAGAGCATTGGCGGAAGGATGGGAATGTAACAAATAGTGTGTATAAAATGATAGAAGATATGAAGGCATGGAATTATAATGTGTTTGGGGATATTTTCAAAAGGAAAAGGCGCCTTTGGTCTCGCATTAATGGAGTCTAGCGATTGCTTTCATATAGAAGGGTTTCATCTCTTTTGATTAAATGATGTACTGTTTCAAGAAGATATTCTCTGGTTTCAAAAATCTCATGAAACTTGGATTAAAGATAGGGAATGGAATACTTAATTTTTTCATACTTCTACTCTTGTAAAACGAACTGTGAATTATATTCATTGCTTAAGGGATGTTCAAGGAAATCTCATATGGGATGCGAGACAGATGTAGAGTATGGTTCGCACTTTTTATATGAAGCTTTTTTAGGCTAAAAATAATGTTGATGATTCTCGTATCATCACAGGGCAGTTTTCTGTTTTATCAAAAAATGCTAGGGATGTATTGAGCTGAAGGTTTGTGGCGGATGAGGTTAAAAAGGCACTATTCGATATGGACCCTTACAAGGCACTTGGGTCAGACAGACTTCATGCTTATTTCTATTAAAGATGTTGGGACATGGTGGGGCCCTAAATTGTTCAGTACATTTTGAACTTTATTGAGGGTGGAGATTTGGATCCGAAGGTATGTGAGGTATTGTTAGTTTTAATACCAATGCAAAAAAATCCAGACAGCTTGAACCAATTGCGCCCCATAAGTTTGTGCAATGTAATATAAAAGATTATCACTAAAACAATGGTGAATTGTCTTAAGTATATATTACCAGAGCTTATAACACCTAGCCAAGCTAGCTTTGTGTCGGCAAATAGTAGACAATATTGTTGTTTTTCAGGAGATTTTGCACTCGATGAGAATGAAATAGTCAAGGAAAGGATATATGATTTTGAAATTTGATTTAGTAAAAGCATATGATCAACTTGAATGGGGTTTCATAAAAAAATACATTAAAGGATGTCGGGTTGTCGAATGGGTGGATTTGTAATATTATATGGTGCATTATCTCTACATCCATGTCTATTCTTTGGAATGGGGAAGAGTTAAAAAAGTTCAAACTTTCTAGGGGAGTCCAACAAGGTGATCCTATGTCATCGTATATTTTTATTTTATGTATTGAAAGGCTATCCCAAATGATCAATGTTTTGGTGAATGAGGGAAAATGGAAGGCCTTTTGTTTTAATGCACGGAGTCTAGAGGTATCGTACTTGTTGTTCGCTGATGACATGGTTCTGATTGTCAAAGCTAGCTTGGATCAAGTGGAGGTGATAAGAGGCTGTTTACAATCATTTTGTGCTGCTTTGGGGTAGCAAGTGAACTATGATAAGTCATCCATATTTTTCTCAAAGAATATGGATCTTGAGGTAGCTAGATTAATATCTAATGGGTTTAATATTTCTCCTAAAGAAGATATGGGAAAATATTTGGGAATTTTAGCAATTCATAGTCGTCTTAATAAGAAATTTTTTCAAGGAACAATAGATCGGATGTTGACAAAGTTAGCAAGGTGGAAACAAAAAAAATTTATCTTTGGCAGGACGAATTACTTTAAGTCAATCAGTTATGAGCACCATGCCATTTTATGCCATGCAAGTGTTGAATGTTCCATGAGGAGTTTGTCATAAGATGGAATAGATATGCAAACAGTTTGTTTGGGGTAGTAGTGATGTGCAACGGCAGACTCACTTGGTGAACTAGGATACAATATGCAAGCCCAATGGAGAATGGTGGACTAGGGTTGAAGAATTTCATCGAAGTTAATAGTGCCTTTCTTACAAAGCTCAGATGGAGACTCATTCAAGAAAAAGAAGCACTATGGGCGAAGGTTTTAACTAGTAAGTATATAAGAGGACTGAATGGGGTGGATCATATTCAGGCTTATTCTCAAGGGTCACCCATTTAGAAATGAATCGTAGCAAACTCACATATTCTTCGACATGGAATTAAGTGGAATGTAAGGAGTGGCAGACAAACTTCTTTTTGGATGGATCCTTGGCTTGTTAATAGGCCATTATGTGAAATTTCATGTCGAATTATTCCTTTTATCCATCTCTCTTGGCCTGTTGCTAGCTATTGAAGGTCATGAGCAAGCTAGAAGCGGGATGAGTTAGATAGTTTTCTTCCTTATGAAATCCAGGATAGACTTACAATTTGTGTTTTAAGGGAGGATAATGACTATAATGATAAGCTTGCATGGAAGTATACAATAAATGGCACTTTTTCTATAAGTTCTACTTATGCGATGATTTGTGAAGATTCTATGACTACTGAGAATTCTCGATGGAAGTGTATATGGTCATTGCGAGTTTCGCAGAGAATTCATATGTTTTTATAATTATTGGTGCATAGAATTATTTGTAATTATGAGAGGTATAAAAGAGGTTTTACAGAGAATGCCTGGTGCAGATTTTGTAGAAATGAAGTTGAAACTCCAGTGCACGTGTTGAGGGACTACCCTAAAGCTCGACAGTGCTAGGAGAGTTTGCTAGGGGTGGAGGAAGCTACAGG
This sequence comes from Mallotus repandus, assembly GCA_949671775.1. Taxonomy (NCBI): domain Eukaryota; kingdom Viridiplantae; phylum Streptophyta; class Magnoliopsida; order Malpighiales; family Euphorbiaceae; genus Mallotus; species Mallotus repandus. Next base: position 19,144 of record CATIWM010297112.1, read on the forward strand.
GCACCGGTCATGGACTTTAGAGGAGTGGTTTGTTTTTAATTTAAGGGATAAACACAAAGATTGTTAAGATGGTGATTGGGATGTTCTATTTTCTATTTCGGTCTGGTGGATTTGGAAGTGGATAAATCAAGCTATCTTTGATCACCATGTGTTACCACAGATTGATAATGGTCAGTTTTTGAAATCCTATACTTATGAAGTGGAAAAAGCATGGCATGTTTAGCAACATTTTAGTGGAGTAAAGTGCAAAGAGTAGTGGTTGATTGGATGGGAGCCACCTCCTGAGGGTTACTTAAAACTCAATACTGATGGATGTTCGAAAGGCAATCTAAGACCAGCTAGTGGAGGAGGTTTGTTTCAAAATCATATGGGTGAGCTAATTTCATGTTACTCATAGAATATTGGGGTGTGTACTACTATAGAAGCTGAACTATGGGCAGTAATGCAAGGTGTGTACTACTATAGAAGCTGAACTATGGGCAGTAATGCAAGGTTTTTTAAAGGCCAAGAACAACAACTATGTGGGAGTGAGGGTTGAGATGGATTCAATGTTGGCAGTGCAGTGGTTGACATCGGAGACAGCTTATAAAGGCAATTTTTCAAATATGGTGTTTGCTTGTAGAAAGCTTATGCAGGAAGTTAGTGTGAATCAGATCAGTCACATGTATCGCGAAGGGAACAAGGCTGCTGACTGGATTGCAACAGCTGAACTTCAACATGCCATGGGTACTCAGAAGTTCTTTATGCCATCACCAGAGTTAAATGAGATCATTCACATGGATAAGGTGGGGATCGCATGGCCCCAGTTTGTTTCTATGTAATTTGGTTAGTTTTTTTTCTGGGCTTTGTCTCTTCTGCTGATC
>CATIWM010297127.1:0-39985 GCA_949671775.1 Mallotus repandus
ATAAGAATAAGAATAATAAATATAACAATAAGTACAATAATAATATTGACAATAAGGATCTCAATAATAATAATAATAACAATAATAATAATAATAATAATGAGAAATAGAATAACAATATTAATAATAATAACAATAATAAAATAAATAATATTAATAACCAAAAATTCAGGTTATTACAAGGATATAATAAATTACTATATTATAACTCTATCAAGTTTGTAAAATTATATTATTATTTAGATAAAAATATTGTATAATTGTTCAAATATAAAATTTATTAAAATTTTAATAAATCACTACGTGATAATGTAACACTATCAAGATTGAAAAATTAGATTGACATATAAATAAAATAATACTTTTATTATTTTTAAAAAATTCATTAAATTAAATTTTATTTATTTATTTTGTATTTGTAATCATATTTTTAAAAATAAAGCATATAATTTGTTTAACAATAGTATTTATGTAAGAAAAGTAATATAATTATCTTTTTATATATTTTATAAAATTTAATAGAAAATAGTTAAGAATAAATTAATTAATCTTTATCATTTAATTTTTAGTTGAAATTAAAAATTTACATTAAATTACTTTTTGAGTGAATAAAAGTATTAATACTAAAGATATTGAAAAATAAAGTATCACTATTTAAATAAAAAATTATTAAAGTTGTAATTAATTATGAGTTTAATGAGATTGTAAAATTAAATTGTTATATAAAGAAAATATAAATTTTTATTATTTTTAAATTTTTTATTAAAAATAACTAATATTTTTTATTATCTTATGATTAATTATGGTCATAATATTTTTTTATATAAAATTAGTTCTAGAGTTGATAAAAATATTAATCATAAAAAATATTGAAGGAGTATCATATAATTATTTAAATAAAAATTTATCAAAATTTCAATAAATTATAACTATATTAAATTAATATTAAATTTTTAAATAAATAAATACCTAGCAGCAGCAGTAGCAGGAGTAGTAGTAGCATCAAAGTACTTATCTAATAATTTATATACTATTATGAGTTTAAAAAAAATTGTTTACGTATGAAGCACGTAACTGTTTACTGTGTGTGTAATAATAGTTTATATACTATAAGAGTTCTAAAAAACTTTGTTCACATGCTACTTTTGTGTGTATACATACTTGTAATAAAAATAATAAAATGAAATAGTTGCAATAAATTTTAAAGTTTTCATTTTTATATTTAATTAAATTGTAATTTTAATTTATTTTAATTAATTAATTAATTAATTATACAGTCCGAGCTACTAATTTATTGTTAATTTGACATGATTCCCATGATAATGAGAATTCATTCCTTACCCTAGGGAATGAGTAATTCCATTGATGAGATCATGTATTCTCATTCTCCTGCCAAATTTTAATCAATTAATTACTAGAAATTAAAATCATTCATTCCAACTTTCATGCTTATTTTTAATGAAACAAATTTCTCCTAAATTAAATTTTTGAAGGACACCGATAGGTGTTGTTACTGGCGACATCGCAAGTAGCAACATGACAAAAAAAATTTGGAAGCATTCCCCATTTTGCCCCCAATTCTTTTTCTTTTTATTTTTGAAATTTTATTTTATTTTTTGATTTTTTTAATCTAAAACATAAAATGCATTAGGATGAACTTATTGTCCAATGGTTTAAACAAATGTATCCTGTAAATAATTTTTTTTATTTTTTTAATAATGTAGTTTAAAAAAAATCTAAGAGCAAAACCATAAAAATCGCTTCTCGCAACTTACTGCTTCTTGTAGCGAGAAATGAAAAGAAACATTACCCATTATTGAATGTTTTAAATTTATGTAGTAATATAGTTTGCTTATATGCAGAGTAGTCACATTTTACAGGTCTTACTGTAGACAACAGAGTTAAACGGGCTGCCTTGACTGGGCATACAACGAGCATCTCATTAAGATGCGGCCGTGGGCTGCTGCTCTTGCAAACTAGGCAATTCCCATTTATCACTTTGTTTTATGCACCTAGAGGAAGCATATCAACGGTTTTGTTGAAGCCCAATTATATTGTGTGATGCTGCATTACCAGAACTTTTACAAGATGTTCTAGCATGATGCTGTAAAGAGAAGAATCTGCTATTGAAAGGATCATTAACCAGGTGCATCAAATTCACTTAGCAAATCGCAATGTCCACTCGGCAGCTAATTCATCATGCTTTGCCCTATCCGCCAGATACAAATGAGCAATGCCAGGCATACGAGGATTGTCTACAAGATATCCAAACATCAAAAAAATTAAATTAGTCGAAAAGAATCACTATCCATTTGAACACGGAATTTTTTCGTATCACATAAAAACAGTAAGAACAAAATTTGCATCAGAATTATAAAAACAAAAAGGGCAACAATTTGCATCCCTTCGTTGGCACTTAATTGAGATTATTTTAACTCTGAAGGACATTCATGATGGTTATGAAAGCATTATTACATGAATTCATTTTAAGCACGAAAAAGAAGACCTTCCAACTAACTGAAAAATTGTAAGGTGCATTTAACACTTGCAAGATTACAACACTTGCCAAGAAGTCAACAAAATCCAGGCTCACCACAATAAAACGAACAAATGCATATTGTGCACCATCCTCAAAGACGGGGAACAAACATAGTGTATATGTGTGCATGTAAACTTCTGAATGATTAAAAAGATAAGAAATACTACAAGGGTCAGGGTGAGTGAAAATTGATCTGATTGCAATTAGAACTTTAGTAATTGTAAGAGCTGGACTCCAACCATCCTTCAAGATAGCCAGACTAAGGTTGCCAGCAGAATCAACATTACTGTGGTAGATACGAGTTTTGAATACTACCTGCAAAGCAATCTTACATTCAAAAAAATTAGACAAAGAATGCAAAGCACCAAAGAATAATACTCAATAGAATTTATATATGCCCATATAGTCTTCCTTGAAATTGACAAATCAACTAATGATAGAATTTGCAGTTGCAGATATGTATTTGGCTTCCAAAATCGAATCAGTCAAATCTGTGAAACTGCCTCCCAAAACCTATTATGCACACTTCAGTTCCTCTGTTTTCAAAAATTCCAATTTCTGTCCTTGCCTTTAACTACTGTCAAGTTTTCCATTAGTGGAGTCTAAAAAGACCCAAAAAGGACAGCTTAATACAGCATATCAGTCCCTTATATTCAATTTTTTTTTAAAAAAAAAAATTCTAGTTCTTCATGTTTAAAACTCAAAAGCAATTTAGTCCCTAAATGAACAGACATGACAGCTTTTTCACCTACTTTTTATGGTTTGACGTAAAGGAGGGACTATTTTGCTGGATGTCTTGTGGATGTGAGGGACGACAAATGGTATTTTAATAAAGAAGGGACCAAAATGCATAATAAGGAAAATGTCATGAGGGTATTTGTTTATACTAAAAGAACTCTATCATGATATTTAAATTACCTAGGACATCCTTTAAATGTTTGTTATTTACAAAATTCAGCTGCATCCCTATATTTGTTTATACTAGAACTCTTTTTTTTTCATTATTTTTCTTTTTTTGATTAATGAGAACAACAATATGGTATTATTACACCAACCTATTGGACCAAGCCTAGTTGGCACACCAAGCAATCATTAAAATGCAATGACTGAAAAAAACAAAACCCAGTAGATATAATTTCGGATGAATGAACCTCCTTCAGTTCATCAATTTACCACCTTCTCACATTATTCAGAGTTCTTCAGTTGCATGCATTGATAGCAAATGTCTTAAAAAATAATCATTCAATCACCACAAATCATCAAAACATAATACTGATTTTTTTTTTACATGACATCACATGAGATGCTAAAACAGAAACAGCCAGCTACTTTTCATTTCAGGATGGTGCCCAATCCTTTTCAAGTTATATGCCACCTAGAATGTCCATATAGTTGGAAACATTATGTTTGTGTTGTTGACCTAAAACTTCAATGGAAATTAAATTTGACTCCTTCTGTACTCAATTTGCCAAATTACCCAACCCCATGGAATCCATCTTGAATGTTTTGCAACTATACGGCATAACTTATTGGCCAAACATAGTAGCAGCAATCATCAACCAATCTCACACTGATGAGGAAATGTGCATGCATATAAGAGGCCAAATATAGAAATACCCTAGATTGAATGTAGCTCAACATACCTTTGGAGGTTTGAATGGATAATCAGTTGGAAATGTTATGTCAAGGAAAAATATCCCACCTTCATATGGTGTTCCTACAAGTAGGAACATTAAATAAAAATAAATAAATAAGCTGTCAAAATTAAATTTCAGTGGATTAATCCAGGCCCATGGATTTCAGTAGTACATTTAAGTCAGAAAGATCTATAAAAAGAGCTTGTGGCTAATTTCAAAGTTAAATCATACATTAAGCAACCAGTTAGGTTATCCAAAAATAAAAGTTTTAAGGAAAACAGAATGAAAATATTGAATTATCCATATAGTTACGATATCCTTTGTGGTACATGTCATAATTTATGTCATGCCATAGATATCATTTTCATGAAGAACAATAAGGTCTTATTTTGCATAAATGCGTAACTTGATAATATATACTGTGAACTCTAGAAACTGATATTACTCACCAGTCTTCCAATGTTAGTATCTTCTCCCCTCTCACTTTAATAAATACCAAACGACATATCAACCATAACTTCCCAACAGTTCAGTCAAAATTAAACAGCAACAAAACGTGGACTTCAAAGCTCTAGAAATAGAAATTGTAAAATTCAAACAACAAACCAAATTGGCAAATCTTAATATACTGAAAATATCGATGTAAGATATGTTGGTCTAAAAATGACATGATTATAATCATCAATAAATACTAAACATATAACAGCCTGTAGTGACCAAGCACAGACACCAAAAAAAAAAAAAAAAGAAAGAAATAAGCAAGACTACAGATTGGAAATAAAAGATTAAAGACCAATAATTTGAACAAGAATCCAATGTAAAAGAAATGATAAGATGTTAATGTTAAGATAATGGTGATAAGAGCATAAGGTAAGATAATACCTGGGGGCCCGATAATTGTGGAGACCCAGTGGTAGAGATTGTCACCCTTTGGGCCAGCAGAACAATCAGGAGGTGGATCACTGTTGAGTTCCCCCATTTCCCTTTGTATCCTCTTCCCAGATGTTGAAACTGATGTCGGTGACACCCATGAACTTGAGGCAACGTATGAACTTGAGGCCGCGGCTGCTGATCCTCCTCCTCCTCCTCCTCCTCCAGGTATTGAAATGCCTGCACCATTGTTCATCTCCACCGACAACAAGCACCAACAACTCCACAAACGTGTAAAGTTAAACACTTCTCACATTCAGCAATGTAAATATAAGTGCATATACAACAACAAAACCTCGATTACGTCTGCATTAAAATGAATGAAAAAATAACTGATTATAAGGACGAAAAATGGCCCTCGGTAAAGCAAAGTGTGAAGAATTATTGGGTATTAAACTATTAATTCATACAAGTGATAAACTAAATAATAAAGAAAACTCAAGGCTACAGCTAAAAACTAACGTAGATGTCTTTGATTCTCATAGGCAATTTAACAAGCACTTAGCATGCAATAGAGTTCCAATCAAAAAGATAGAATCTATCACGGGTTGTTGAATTTTGATAAAGCAGCCAACAATCAACATACAACGGAATGCAATTTTACAACTAGAGAAAATGGGTTACTATTATATTAACAAAGCAAAAAAAAAAAATAAAGAGTTTACCTCAGATCGTTTCTTGAAGCAGCTTGATCATATCATCAGCAAATAATAGCGACAAAATCGTTAGCATCGTCTCTGGGCAAAAAATAATATTAATAAATAAGTTTGGTGAGCTGTTCAGTTGAGATAAAACTAAAGACTGAAAAAGCTCTAAAAAGCTTAGTTTAGTACTTGTTGTTCTTCAAGTGAAACTTTTGGTCCAACAACTATGCAACATTTTTAAATTGGCCCCTACTGCCTAATTAGAGTTATGACACTTGTTATGAAAAGGAGCTAATTATGGTCCATACTTCATTAAAAATTTTTAGAAAGAAAATGAAATTGAAGAAAAATTATCTTGCGTAATTGAATGCATTTTGTTAGTTCATATGCACTCAGTTAAAGTGCAACTTGTTTAAAATGAATAGTTTATCATCCTGTCAATAAGTTAAGATATTAATAGAGGTCATGAGTTCAACTCATCATTTTTCATTATCTCTTTTTAAAGCCCTACATATAAAAATAATGTTAAAAAAATATTGAATTAAATTTAACTTGTAATAAATTTCAAGTCAGCTCCATAATAAATAAATTAAGTTAAGAAATAGTTAAAGTTTTGTTTGAATGGATTATAGCCCTAAAGTTTTGGGAATTTCTTATATTTTTTTTGAAGGTTTAACTACTAAAAGAATTAAATTTTTTGAATTTTTATATTTTTGTCAATTTTATCCTAATTTGATAATTATGTTGCATTTTCCAAATGATTTTAATTTGTATATATGGCAACCATGTTAGGATCTTGCTTTAATAACACTATCTTACCCTTGCTAACATGCAAGCGCTCTGTCATGACTACCCTTGTTGCCTCTCACTCTTTTTTTTTTTTTATTTGTTTTGTATGTGAGTGATTTTTATTTATTCTGAATGTATTATATTTTATATTTAAATTTATAATAAAAAATATATATTTTATTTTTATGTTATAATCCGAATTTTTACATATTATAAAATTTTATTTTGAAATTTACAATGTTAATAAAAAAATTTATTAATTTTGATATTTGATTATTAGTGAAATTAAATTTAAAATTTTGTATTGAGTATTATTTTAATGTTATTATTATTATTTATGTAAATCATTGATTTAGTATATTTTAATACACTTTAAAATATATTATGAGTATGTAAAAATATATATTTATGTATGTGTGAATAATTAAAGGAAAGATATTTGTTAATTTTAAAATAGTTTATTTTGTACTTTTGTACTATTATAAAAAAAAAAGAATAATTATACCAAAAACGTGACTTTCTTCTAGTTTTTCATCTTCTTAAATTTTTTTCCTTTTCTTCCCAGTAACCACCACAACCACCCACTACCACTACCACCCTCTCACTATGCTGATCATTGCTCGACACCGGAGCACCGCCAAATGTCCTCCCCAGCAGCCCCAGCACCGATCGACCACCCCATTCCTCCTTCCTTCTCATTTTCATGTGCGACTGGAAATGGAGAAGCATGTCGGCGCCGCCTCCGGCCACCACTTGACTCGCCACAGGTCTCGTTAGGTTCGTCTCCTTCCGGGCTTTATTATTCTTAGGTCAATTGGCCCGGGTAACACCAGCAAGGACCTTGATTTGAGGTAGTTGTTTTCTAAGTCTTTATGTTTATTTCTTTAAATTGAAGCTTAATTAGATTTAATTAGGCTTATTTGAGTTTAGATTAGTGTTGTTGAGGTTCTAAGGTTTCCAAAAAATGTATTTAGATTTAATTTTCGAGATAGTTTTTGAAATTACACTATTCCGAGTTCAAAGTTACTGTTCTGGGGACTGTTTCGATACCGGAAAAATTTTATATTTTTAATAAATTTTTTGTTGTATGTTGAGAAAAATTTGTGAAGAAAGTTTATTGAAATTATGTATAGAATTTTTATTATAAATTTTTGAAGGTTTATGTGAAAAATGAATTTTTGAAAAAATTAGTATAAATTAGTAATTTTATATTTTAGTTGAAATTATAGTTAATAATTATGTTTTGGATAATTTTTGAGTAATAAATAGTATTAAAATAATTTTTATGAATTATTTACTATTTTTAGATAATTATTAGTAAATTCTAGAAAAATATATAAATAATAATCTTATATATTATTTTTGAGCTTAAATGAGTTTTTGGTTATTTTTATTATAAATTTTAGCAATTTAAATAATTATTTGTAATTAATGCTATTTAATTGTAGAATTTGAAAGATTATATTTTAATAATGGAATTTAATTATAAATTAGGATTTTATTATTTATTTTGGAAATAAATGTTTTTTATGCTTTTTATTATGTAAATAAATTGAATTGTGGTATTTAAATGAATTTTTATGATTTTTGATAAATTATTGGAATTTATATTATTTTATTGATTGTGAATTGTGTTGTTTCTCAGTTGGGCAATAAGTGTAGTTCGGGGGCCCAACCCAAGAATTTGATATGTGAATATTTTATAAGTGTGTTTGCATGCAGGTTTGACTCTACTTTTAGTAGAGAGATGTCCGTTTTACAAAGGAAATTCTGCCGAATTTTTGGTAGATTTCTCATAAAACGTGACATCGGGTCGGTCCTAGGTTTTTAGTCTTAGTCGAGTTGGGTCCTAAATCGAGTCATTCTTTAGAAATCTCTAAACTATAAAATTAGTAATTTATTTCTAATTATTTATTTATTATTATTTTTCTTTTAACTGCACCGCGAGCTAGGCCTTCAGGACTGGGTCAGCCGAATCAGAATAGAGAAGCGCACACCTATGAGTTATTATTATATGTATGCATTGCATATAGAAAATATAATAGGCATTCATATCTTGATAAATGTGCACTTTAATATGTTATATTGCATTAAATGTTAATTGTCATTGCTGACATATATATATATATATATATATATGATTATCGGATATAGTGCATGTTTTAATATGATTTAAGTATTTTATTTGTGATGTGATGTTTTTGGAGAATAGTAGTAGAACGTGCCCATTATGACTGTTGCGCAACAGTATGCTAGATGCTAGGTTATGATAAAATGATTGATGTGTGAAATGATTAAATGATTTATTGAGATTTGTGGTTGAGAGTGGTGTGGCTGCTAAAGCTTGGTTAACTTAGTGTCTCGGGGCCAGTCATACTAGTAGTGAGACTGCTATAGCTCGGTTGACTTAGTGTCTCGGGCCCAGTCCACTACCAAATTGGAAAAGAGAAATACTATTGGAATTAAGTGAGCCTGAAGACTAATGAGGTTCAATATTGACGTTCCGAAAATTCTTAGGGTTCTGCTCTGATCCTCCATTTGTTTGCATCTCTTGTGTTTATATGAAAAGGGTTTTTGAGCATTTGCCTGAAATGTGTGTATAAATTAATAAATATAAATATAAATATATAAATATTATATTACTGCTTGGTTGCTTGTATGCTTAGTTTGCATGTATACATATAATAATAATTCACTCAGTGAGGTCTGACCCCACTCAGTGAGGTCTGACCCCCCTCAATTATTTTCATGATCCTTCTCATCAGACCTCTCGTAGTAGTTCTCTTCGCCGGACTCTTTCTTCTCCGGCTGATCTATGTAAATTTTAAACTATCCTTTCCTTATATTTGTTAGATGCTGTAGTAGAAATTTGTACGGATTGTAGTACGTTTTAATAATATTGACTTGTGTACCTGACTGTCTGTATAAATATTTTATTGATGTATTAATTATGGAGATTTCTTTTTGTTATTACAAGTTTTAATACTGAGGTATTTTTGTGAGTATGTATTGTGTTTAAGGCTTGCTACGGGTTCTGGATTCGTGTGAATTCTCGTTTCCTAGCGTCGGTGATGACCCCTGGAGTTTGGTCGTGACATTTTATTAGTTAAATATAACATAATTTCGCATTCATTATAGCAGTAGTTGAATAAGCTAGGTACAAATCATCCCTCCTCATTATTATTTGATCCTGTTTGGTCTGGTAATAAGAGAAAATGAAAGAAAATTCCCAAAAAAGGTGAATAAGATTAGCAGTTTTTGAAGGAAAAATTAAAATTTTTATGGAATAATGTGTTTAGGAATCAAAAATATTTTAGTATTTAACAATTAATTTCTAAATTTTTTTTTTGAAAAGAAAAATAATTCTATTCATTTAAACTAGCAATACATCGATAGAAATACAGATTTGAATTCGCAAAAAATCATAAAGGATGAAACAACACCTATGTTAATAGCATAATAAATCAACTCAAAGCCTACAAATTTAATAATACTATAATGACTAGAATACCTATGACTCCAGTTCTGCAATATACTGACGACCATAATCTGATTCGTTGTCTTTGTTTGATCGAATATACTTTGCCTGTTTGAATTGCCTATATAAAGAAAAAGCCGCAATAAGACAGAAAAAAAAACATCGTAACAAGACGATGACAACCAAACGACACAACAACACCTAAATTTATGTAGAATAACCACTTATTTAAAAAATGAATTGATAAAAAGATGTGTAGAGGGGTGATTTAAGGCCACGAATAACCAAAAATCACCCCTCCTTTCTTAAGGAAGATGAGCGGCTAGAAAAGAAAAGAAGTGAAAGTTAAGAGAAAAAGAGGAGGCTAGGTGTAGACACTCTCAATTTTTTTGGCCTGCAACGAAAGCCCAATGATGAAAATTCAAGCAAAATGAGCTTAATAGTGCAAAGCCAAGTTTTTTTCTCTTAATGAGCCAAAAGCCCAAAAGCAAAATAATAATAAATAATTGGTAAACAATTAATGTCAGCTATTGATCTGTCTTTTTGAAAAAAAAAAAAAGGGGGGGGGGGGGGGGGGGAGAAAGAGACTTTTGATTTTTGGGAGAAAAGGCCAGAGAGAAATGAGGAGTGATTGATGGAAAAGAAAAGAAGAAAAAATAAAAACATAAACGGAAGTCAATCGTAAGGTTAGGTGGGCATTCCAAAAGTCTATACCCAGTTTTCGAACCTGATCTCTGAGGACGGTTGGTAGGGCTCTCCGTGGAATCCAGTTGCTGTAAAGTGTGTCTTGGGTTTCATCTAGGTGGCGACTTCATCTCCGATTTGGACTTAAAGTCCATGTTGTATTTCCTAGTAGGCCCTGAGCCCGCACAGTGCCGTGGTCACCAAACACTTGGGCGCGCACTAAACCCCGCCACCTACAGTGGCGACTCCACTAAGGATAGAGAAACTAATTCAAATGTTTTGTGTTTTAGCATTTTTAATTATTTTCTTAGTTCTTTTGCATTTTCTACATTCACGACACATTCCTCACACAATGTGCACTCAGTCCTGAATAACCCAACAATAGTCATTGCTTTACTGTCTGTGTTTCACTTAAACCTGGTGGTGAAGTATTTGATTATTGTCACTCATAGCATGTACTCATCCACGTCGCACGGATCCTTGAGTGGGGAGACGTAATGGAGGTATATCACTGTGGGAGTCGAAGCTTATTTCCCTCAGACTCAACTCATATAATGACTTAGCAACTTCTAATAGGATTTTTCCAAAATGCATATGTTTGATTCCATATAGTAGTCTTATTATAAAGCCCAAGCCCATTAATAATAGACCATGTTAAGTTGGGCCCAATCCTCCTATTATGGCTCGTTATATTAGACTTTGGTTTTATTTATAAGATTTGCTACTTGTTTACTCATACCGTCTTGAGAGGTGTATTTCATACGTCGGTTTTATTATCCTTTGATGATAATCAAAATCCAGACCAAAAATCCTAGGAAAAGAAACTCGCCATTTGAACACGTGTGTTGGAGAAATAGGGTTGGAAGGTTTCACTATGTAATTTGCTTGTGTTTTTCATGCATACATACATTCATTGTAATTTCTTTCAAAAAAAAACAAAAAAAAAATAAAAAAAGGAGCATTTTTTTTAGCCATAAGCCTTTTCTTGATTAAAACAGATCAAAGGGAGTTTCGGCTTATTGATATCAAAGGCCTAATCAAATAATTGAGACCTTTTCACCAAAATTCCAAAACATGACTAAGAGAAGCCTAAAAAACTACAACCAGTCTTGAAAATATTAGATGGTGAAACATGAGCAAAACTAGAGCCCTTTTACTTGTCAGTCTTCAGATCCTTGCATGCTATGAAGATCAACTTTCGTTTTCTACATGATGTAACTCAATTATGGGATCCAAGTAAGCATGTTTTTCGATTCAACACATTGGAAATATGCCCCCTGCCAGAGAAATTCAGAGCTATCCTGGGTTCTCAAATGGATTCTGCTTTTCAGATCGTGATTCATCAAGTTGGAATTCCAAATTTACACTCCATTCAATGTCAGATGGCCAAGCTATTCAATCTTTCCCCGCAATCCTCCCTCTGCCATATTTTTGGCATTAAAATTCTGATGGAATCTTTCCTTGAGGTTGTTAATAGCAAGGAGGTTTACTGGCCCTGGATTATTGCCCTCTATCTGTATGTATAGTTTTTACTTGTTTCTCCTTTTGGCAACTGCGATTCAAAAATTCTCCACATCCTGGATCAAGTAGAAGCTAGGCTCAACCCTTTTCCACTTATTTTGGCAGAAACTATCATTGGACTGCACAACTTCCCAAAAATCAAGCAATTCTCTAGGAGTCCCTTATTGTTAGAGGCTTGGTTTCATGAGAAATTGAGATTCCTTGAGCCTCTCTGAGACATTGTACGCTACAAGCTAACACATTGTCGCACTAGAAGACTTCACCCTATGCCAAAAGATGTTTAGAGCTGGTTGTCCACATTTCGCGACACTGAGGTCTAATGGATGTGTCCATGGTGGAGACTACAGCATGTGACTACTCAATCCTATACCCACTATGTCCTTATAGCTGGTCTTTATTCTGCTACCTTCTACATGCACACCTTTTTCAACAATATGGATAGAAACAGTTAATTGTGGGGCCAATGCATGAGTTTGAGCCAGGATCCCTTTCTAAAAACTTTCTAGACAACTTGGTTGCCACTTAGCCTCGCAGAACCATTCAGAGGTGCATTGAATATGATGGAGATCGGTCCATTGATGATCAGTATAAGGAATGGATTCAATTACAACAAAGAGAAAAGGATGAGTTTATGAAGAACAAGAGAACAAGAGAGTTGCAGGCATCAAGTGCTCATGGTGTTCAATGAAAGAAAAGAAAGAATTCCCAATAAGGAGTTGTTATCAAATGGTACTATACTCTGGATGTGCATGTTAGGAACCTATGCTGACTTGAGTTTGAACACTCATTAATGATTTGCTATAATATTTTCTTTTGTGCTAATAGATGTTTGATTGCCTAATTTATATGATTATGAAATTGTTGAGATTATTCATGCAATCTTATGCTTGAATGAGAGAGAGATTTAAAAATAAAAAAAAAGAGAGAAAAACCATATTAAGAGGACCAAATCTCAGAATTGACTTTCAATTTCCTTCGGGCACTTTCAACCTCAGTTTTTCTAAAATAAATTCACCCTATTCACCAGAAAAGAAAAAGAAAGGAAAATGAAAATTAAAAAAAAAATGAAGTGAGGGAAAGAAAAAGAAAAGAAGAAAAGCTTTTGTTTGTACCCCCCATATTTGAAAAGTCGATCATATATAACCCTTTAAAAGTCCTCATGATGCCAAACTCAAAATCTCAATCCCAAAATTCCCACTGACTGTGAGGTAAAAAATAGTTGGTCAGAAAACCCGCGAAGAGCTTATCAATAACAAGCATAAGGTAGCATGCCTAATTATAATAAATGAGTAATCATGTGAAGATAGTCATGAATGATATGATGTTAGCACGTGAAGTGTCAGACATGGACTTTTTACAAGTGTTGTAGCAATCAACAATATGAGTGACATTAACGTCCGACAATCAATAGTAAGAGCATCAAGTGATCAATGACCAAAGTGGCAATATAGATATTGAGCACGATGAAACGATGACCCATAATCAGCATGAATTTGCAACCACCCAGCTAGGTTGAAAACTCTCACAAAGGGAGCGACCTAGGCAAAAGAGGGAAAATAAAAAGAAGAAAAATGAAAGACCCGGCTAGGTTCGAAAACTCCTCGAAAAGGAGTGATCTAAGAATTAGAGGGTAAATAAAAAGAAGAAAAATAAAATACCCAGCTAGGTTCGAAAACTCCCAGAAAAGGAGCGGACTAGGCAAAAGAGGGAATATAAAGTAAAATCGGTTGTGTTTTCATTCTGAGAAGAGCAGTTGAAGAAATCAGAAGATTCTATTTTGTGGTAAGAGGGACTATGAATTACTCAGCTGGGGGCAGGTTTTAGGATCGTGCGATATGTGAACCTCAAGAGCAATAGAAACTGGGGGCCAGATAAAGTATTTTCCACACTAAGGGTCAAACATGACCATCTTATGACAACAAAGCACTCTTAAGAGACAACCAATCAGAGAGCACTTGTTGTCATCCTAATTTAAACATGAGGGGCCTTAATCCCTGTTCCATTTGGATAGACTCAACTTTTGAATTTGGACTTTTTGATGGAATGAGGGCCAATTCCCTAGGGTTAGCTCTGAATAGAAAAGGCACTTGGCTAATTAATGCATGCAAAGATTTCTTGCATACATGAAACCATTTTACAAAAGATATTCATACGTGAGTGCCTTAGAATAATGCATGTCTTTCACAAAATAGTGCACACGAGCTTGTATTGTCAATTCAATTTCAAGAACTTTCAAAGATCATAATTATGCATACATCAGCATTGAATCTTTTGGATGTGTTTTTTAGAGTGGGGCTAACTCTGATGCATAGGACGCAGTCCTGCTATGTTGTTTATTTTTTCTTGATGCTTGTATGGCTATATGGTTTGTTTCGATTGTTGTTTTGTTGTCTTTGCCTGATGCCTGTACGGCTATATGGCTTGTTGTTCTTGTTGTTCGTCTTCGCCTAACGCCCCCAAGGCTATAATGACACTTGTTGTTCTTTTTCACCTGATGCCCCAAGGCTATATGGCTTGTTCTGTTTGATCTTGTCTGACGCCTCATTGGCTATATGACATATGTTTGCTCAACCTTGTCTGACGCCTCCAAAGCTACATCGGCTTGTTTTAATTATTTTCACAAAAATTCAAATCTTAAAGAATTCATTTCCCAGTTTGATTGACCCGAAGCTGGGGGCAAGCTGTGCATTTAGTTTGATCGGCCCGGAGCAAGGGGGCAAACTGTGAAAGATTTTCTTATCGAAACATAGTGCAAAGAGTTTCTGGTCAAGTTGTACCCCCGAAGTGCACATTATTTTCAAGAAGTGTCTAGTCGGGTTGTATCCCCGAAGTGCACATTCTTTTCAAAAAGTGTCTGGTTAGGTTGTATCCCCGAAGTTCATCTTCTTCTTTATTAAGTGGTCTAGGGTCAGAAAGACTCGAGATTCACGACAAACTATTAATGAGTAACTAATTGGGCTTGGCAAACCTGAGGATCACGGTTACGTTTCACCTCTTTGATTTTACTAAGTGGTCTAAGGTCAGAAAGGCCTAAGAATCACGATCAACTATTAATGAGTGGTTAATCGGGTTAGCTAATGTCACGACCCAAACCGAAGGTACGTGACCAACACTAGGGAATGGGGATACATAAAGTAACTGAAACCTATAGTAAGCCTTAGAAATGTTTCGAGAAATAAAAACAATACACTTAATAATAAAATCATAATAAATGCACAATACTAAAAGCATAAAATAATATTCTTCAAATACAACAACATCTCAAGTCAAGTAAAATCAGAATGCCGATAATACATATTTTTGAATTAACTACTGCGATATCTAGAATTTAGTTACACAATATGCAAATCAAATCAACATAAATAGTGCAGCCGGTGAAGAACGAACTCGGCGCAAACTGTGGATACTAACAGACAAACTGTGAAGTCCTGAAAAAATAAGTTTAGCGGAATCAGACCTCACTGAGTGAATTAATTTTATAAATTGCATTCTGGTTTTAAAACCATTTGTTAAAATCCCTTTCAAAACAAAATAAAATAAAATAAAATAATTATAATTATTAAAATCATTTACTTTTCTCAATAATATTTATATAAAGTCTTTTTAAAACTTTTTAAATCAATTTAATATGAAATTCTCGTACAAAAATATTTAAAATAATTATTTTAGTGGAAACCTAGTAGAACGCCTAAACCATTATTCTAATAGCCTTTCGGCTCTCTTTAATCTAAGTAACTGTTGTCCCGAGAGCAAGCTCAACCGAGTTACATGCCTTTTTCCGGCTCAAGAGCACTAACTCCACCAAGTTCTAACCATTCACTCTTGCCCAAGGGTACACACTTCCCCGAGCCCAATTCACATTTTAACATATACCGAGATCTTACCTACGCACACGTAGTTCTAGTGACACCCACTAGATAGCACGACGTTCTACCATTATCTCCAAATCAATTCGAATAATAAATAATTAAATAAAATAAATAATTAATTAAACAATGAATAAATAAATGATTAAATAAATAAATAAAACATAACGAAATAATTTTCCTTTAAACATGCTTTCAATTACTATTCATAAATATAGAAGAAATGATCATGCATGTGGCAATATAAAATATATTTATAAATCAATCATATAACTATTTCTTTATTATTTTTTAATTACTAGAAAATATACTGAAAATACGTGCAACACACATTTCATAAAATTAACTCATAGGTTGATTGTATCAGGCAACGCGTTCTCTGTTGTCCTGGTGCTACAGCTCGAGTCCCGGAGTTCTCTAAAATGAAGAATATTTATTTAAAATATGCTCATAAAATAAAATAATTAAATTCATGAAAATTTTTGGAATTATGAAAACTATAGGATTGACGAAACTGACTCGACCAAAGACATAACTCAACTAAAACTAGAAATTCGACACATGCTGATGTCACGTTTTATGAGAAATCTACCAAAATTTTGGCAGGGTCTCCTTTGTAAAACGGACATCTCTCTACTAAAAGTAGAGTTGTTCCTACATGAAAACACACTTCGAATATTCTCACAACACCAAATCTCAAGTTGGGGCCTCCGAACTACACTAAATGTCCAACCGAGAACCAATTTCAAAATAACCAATAAAATAATATAATTTTCAATAAACCACCAAAAATCATAAAATCTAATTTAAAATACCACAAATTAATTTATTTCCACAATGAAACATAAACCATATTTATTTTCAAATAAGTAGAAAAATATAAGTTTATACTTAAATTTTCGTCAATAAACATACATAATTAAAATCGTACAATTAAATTAACATTAATTGCAAATAACCATTTAAATTACTTAAATACATTACAAAGTTAGCAAATAACTCATTTAAGCTTAAAAATAATAAATAAGCTTATTATTCACATAATTTTCCGAAAATTACTAATAATTAGCTAGAAATAGGAAATAATTCATAAAGTTTATTTTAATACTATTTATCACTCAAATACTGTCTAAAACATAACAATTAACAATAATTTCAACTAAAATATAAAAATTACTAATTTATATGAATTTTTCCAAAAATTTATTTTTCACATAAATATTCAAAAATTCATAATAAAAATTTTACACATAATTTCAATAAACTTTCTTCACAAAACTTGTTCAAAATAATTAGTAGGATTTATTAAAAATATAATCTCCCACCAATAACACACACTCAAATATACATACATATATTAATACATAAACTATACTCTAATAATCAATATTTTATTAAAACACTAATAAATTATTTAATTAATACTAATTAAATAAAATCATAGTTAAAACAATATAATCCTCATTTTTCTAATATTTAAAAAAATTCAAGTCTTTACAGCTTAACTCGAGGAACACAGTCACGTTTCCATCTGTCTTTACTGAGTGACTTCTCAGGCCAGGAAAATCTGAGATTCGCTCTTCAACTATTGGTGAGTGATTATTCGGGCTAGGAAAACCCGGGATCACGTTTGTGAGTGATGACTCGGGCTAGGAAAACTCAGGATCCTATTTGTGAGTGATGACTCGTGCCAGAAAAACTCAAGATTCTGTTTGTGAGTGATGACTTGGGCCAGGAAAACCTGGGATCACATTTGTGAGTGATAACTCGGGCCAGAAAAATCCGAGATCATGTTTGTGAGTGATGACTCGGTCCAGAAAAACTTGGGATCGCATTTATGAGTGATGACTCGAGCCAGGAAAACTCGGGATCACGTTTGTGAGTGATGACTCGGGCCAAAAAAACCCGAGATCACTTTTATAAGTGATGACTTGGGCCAGAAAAACCCGGGAATCGTGCTAAAATATTAATGAGTGGTTGATTAGGTTAGCTTAACTCAAGGAACATAGTCACGTTTCTCTTATGTTTCTAAAGAGTGACTTCTTGGGTCAGAAAGGCCTAAGAATCACGATCAACTATTAATAAGTGGCTGATCGGGTTAGCTTAATCCGAGGAACACAGTCACATTTCTCTTATGTTTCTAAAGAGTGACTTCTCAGGCCAGGAAAACCTGAGAATCACACTTCAATGTTAATGAGTGGCTGATCGGGCCAGAAAAACCCGAGGAACACGGCCACGTTTCTCTTCTGTCTCTAAAGAGTGACTTCTCAGGCCAGGAAAACCTGAGAATCACATTCAAATATTAATGAGTGGTTGATCAGGCCAGGAAAACCCGAGGATCACGGTCACGTTTCAAGATGTTTTAGTAAGTTTCAAACTTTGACCTCTTGGGATTGAATTCCTGAGGCTGACGGCTCGAGTGAAACTCGAAAGTCATGTATGTTGTTTTTGTTGTTTACTGCTTTTATGTGCATATTGCTTTTTCGAAACTTGATTTCAAAATTTTAGTTTTTCGAAAAATCAAGGGGGCAAATTGTAGACACTCTCAGTTTGTTTTGGCCTGCAATGAAGGCCCAATGATGAAAATCCAAGTAAAATGAGCTTAATAGTGCAAAATTCAGTCTTTTTCTCTTAATGAGCTAAAAGCCCAAAGGCAAAATAATAATAATAATAATAATAAATAATTGGCAAACAATTAATGTCAGCTATTGATCTGTCTTTTTGAAAAAAAAGGTGGGGGGGGGGGGGGGGGAGACTTTTGATTTTTGGGAGAAAAAGTCGGAGAGAAATGAGGAGCTATTGATGGAAAAGAAAAGAAGAAAAAATAAAACACAAACGGAGGCCAACCGTGAGGTTGGATGGGCATTCCAAAAGTTCATACCTAGTTTCCGAACTCAATCTCTGAGGACGGCTGCTAGGGCCCTCTTTGGAATCCAGTTGCCGTGAAGTGTGTCCCGAGTTTCATTCGAGTGGCGACTCCATCTCCGATTTAGACTTAAAGTCCATGTTGTATTTCCTAGCAGGCTCTGAGCCCACACAATACCGTGGTCGTCAAATACTTTGGCATGCGTTGAACCTCACCGCCTACACTAAGATTTCTTCAAAATTAATTTCTAAAATTGTTATTAATCAATAAATTTCATAAATTATAAAAATTATTTTCTTCAGTTTTATACATTAACTAATAATTTTTTTTTGTTAATTAACTCTTTAAATTTTGATATTTCAAGTAATCGGGAATCTACATCATGCACCAACTGATAATCAGTATAGATCTTATTTTAAAATTTAGATAAAATAAAACAATATAAATATATTAATTAAATATTTTTAATAAAATGAAAACTATAACTTAAATACTTTTTAAATTAGAATAAAATTTATAATTTTAATTTTTTTGGACAAAAAATATTAATAAATTAGTATATATTATTTAAATTAATATATATTTATTTATCTTAAAATATTACTAAAATAAAATAATTCAAATATATTATTTAAGTAATTTTAATAAAATGGAAACTATTGATTGATTAAGTACATTAAGTTTTTTTTTTTATAAAAAAAATTCCTTTTAATTTTAGCTCTATACTTCTATAAAAAGCTAAATAGCAAAAATGTAATTTAATACTTTAAAGCTCAAACACCTATATATATAGATTGCGAGAGAGAAACAGAGAGACAGATATTTTTTTTTTTTTTTTTTGTGAGATATGAGACAAATATTCTTAAATTTAGAAAAAATGACCTGGTAGTAAGTTGAATCCAGTTGGGACATAATAATGCAATGCAGAAGGCAAGGTCATAGTTATTTCTCCTGGATAAGACTAGCATTTTCACTTCCTTAGATCAAGATGTTGTGTTGGAATCCAACAACCTAGTCATTTTATTACATACAAACAGAACAGAACATCAAGAAAGGATGTCCAAGTAAAGGGACTCTCTTCTTGCAACAGAATTTAAGGTCTACACAAGTTCCTTTAATCCATTTTGTCCTCAAAATTCAAGTTCTATTCAAAAGTTGCACTGAATCCTAAGGTCACACACTCACATCACACCCCCACAACACAAAAAGTTGAGGAGAAAAAGACTGAAGAAAAAGCTGAAAGTAAATATAAGACTGGAAAAATGATAACAGAATAGAAGACTTGCACTAGAAACAAAAATGATTGACACAGGATGATGAAGATATTTGGACAATTCCTTATCCTTGAATCAATGTAATAACTAATTAACATTTTAGACAACTTCAGTTCAGGTACGAACCGACTGCGCTTGTTTGAACCATCTAACAGGTGCAAAATTGAATGCTGCTTGTTTGAACCTTCTAAAAGGATGTCCACTTTTAAGTCATAGCAAGATGAGAGCAAGAAATGCTGCTGATAATAGAGATTGAAGTTTTGATGCTTGGAAGCTCATACTTGTACTACCTCCTTGTGGACTTATAGGTCCAAATGCCACTGGTGGAAAAATTCCTCTATTGGTGCTTGAATTTGAACTATTTCAACATATTTACAAGTTTAGAGCCTGTTCAAAATAAATAAAGGAATATAAAAGAATTTTCTAAGCAGACTTTGATTCTCACCTTCCTGTGAAGACACAGGATCCATAACCTGCAAAAGGGCACAACTGTTGTTAAAATGACGTGAAGAAAGAACAAGCATGTTTGCAAAGATCAGGTGTATAAATGTTTATTGCAAGTTCCCTTGTTGAAAGGTAGCGCAGGCCATGAACAAGATGCCAAATAAATATTAGAGTTCAAGCCTTAGGAGGAATCTTCCCATTCCTTCCCAATATATAAAGTATCAAAGAGTGTAGTATTTTGCAGATTTTTACAGTTTGGCAGACTTCCTTTGTTTTGTGAGAACGCAACTTAGAGCAACATGATTCCTGGAAGAAGGAAAACTAATATTGTGACAGTCATCTGAGGTATGGCATTTTCAAATTTATTTACCACCTTGCCTCACATAAGCATATAACTTTTAAGAAAGATTTTTTTAGTAACATTAACTCAGGAAAATGTTTCTAAACAAGTAATATCAAAATCTCACTACTTTCCAATATTTGTTTTCAGATATTTTTAGAAGCAAATTTATTCCCATAATGCAAGGTCATCTTCCTAATTAAGCTGAGTATTAGGACCGTAATGTTTACAAGGCATTAAAATGTTGCAAGCCACATGAATTTATTTCATCAGATGCACAAAGGCAATCAGCGGAAGACGTGGCATATTGAAGTAGTTTTCTTTGAAATGGTCACATCATGATCAAATAAAGGAAAAAGCACACAAGAGCTACTCATAAATTCAAGAAATGACAAGTAAGAAGTGCAGGAACATACTGGGGTCAATCGTGGTGGTTGTTGCAGTACCATCAAAATCACACGTTCCACCAGCAGAATGCATTTTTTGATAATAATCATTATATGCATAAGAAGCATGGTTCTGGATGGTATCAGGAACATAGCATGGTCTCCCTTCTTGAACAGCACTGCAGTTAGCCCCACCTTGCCCACAAGCCCAGTTCAGCCCTGCTTGCAACTTTTCAGAGTCTGCACTCTGTTTAGCAATACAGAAGACAGAAGAATTTCCAGTAATTCGATTGGAAGCACTCAAGCTAAGAGTGTAAACAGCAGTGCCATTGGTGAAAAATAAGCCCCAGTTTCTCTCCGACACAGGCCCTGGCCTCTTGTCTTCATTGAACAACTCATAAACATATGTGTTAATGGGATTGGTTGGCTGACTAGGTGGGCCAGAATCATTTAGAACACGCCGGATCAAATTATTGTTGAATGTCTCAGCATTATCAATAGTGGCATCAGGTTCATTCGCTCCACCAAGCCAAGGCCACCCAGTCTCTGTAACAACAATAGGAATCCCAGAACTATTGAAAGCATCTACGGCATAATATGTTGCATCCACCATAGCATCAAACATGCTGTTATAATGAGAAAGTGTGTTGGGGTCAACAATCTGCTTGACTGAGGGAAGTGATCGAAAAAGAGCATAATCCAGTGGAAAGATGCCATTTCCAGTAGTATATCCATAATAAGGATATGCATTTAGCATGTAAAATGAGTTGGTATTCTTCAAAAATTGAAGGAGCTGGTAAATTGTAGAATTCCATGTTGAATTAAAAGTGGCTGTTGATGGGGGGAAAGGTTTAGGGATAACATCCATGGATTGGGGAGTTGAAACTTTGACCTGAAAATTCAAATTTGAAGCAACAAGCGCTTTATGAAGGTAATTCATGGCAGGAACCAGAACAGGGGCAGCATTTGGGATTGATGTAAGAACCTCGCTCCCAACTGCAATGGCTGTAATGTTCGTCGAAGGTAAGTAAGAAGCAACATTTTTATTAATCCATGCTGCAGCTGCTGCTGGGGATTCCCCAATTCCCAGGACTTCCTCATTTGTTACACCAACCATTACTTCAATCCCACTGTTTGCAAGGGCTTTCAACATGTGAGCATCAGCATAATAGAGGCGCACATGAGTAATTTGATTAGCTTTAAGTATTGCAACCACATCAGAAGCTGGCGGCATGTTAGAAACATCTGTTCCAATGTTTATCCCTACGTATGCACCTACAAATTCAAAAAAAAAAAAAAAGAGATTCAGTTACAAGAGGTACAATATTTGCAAAATCTCTATGAAATGTTCCCCTCCAGTCCTCATAAATGTTGCAACAAAAAAGTTACATCTAAAAGCCACTAATTGAGCTTACCATAGCTAACACAAAACGAGATTAATGCTTTCTATTTTATTAAGGAAATTCGCCAAGTATCTAGTAAATGATATTCAAAGGAGTGTAAGAGATTCAGCTAGATCAGCATTAAAAAAAACTCTAAGCTCTGGCTTTCTAAGCATCTCCTTTTCTATACAGGTAAAAGCTATTACTGAATGTTGCATTGCACCATTAAATGCAAATGATAACCAAATTCTTGTATAATATGAAGGTTAAGGACATTTCCACATTGAAAAGAAATTGGTAGAATTGGCTAACTTTAGTTTTTAACTTTCCTGTATCAACCAACGCCATCAAGCAGCTATGCCTTTCCACAATTGGACGTTAAATAATCAATCGCATTTTCTTTTTCCAAGAATTAATATTCTTCTTTATATGACTACCATTACTAATATTTGCAGATATATTGAGCAAACAATGGTTTTGGCAGTTGCAGAAATCCAAAAACTGTAAACACAGGAAACATAAGGCAAACAGGGAGAAATTAACTGGACTTAGTAGCGTACAAAATCCTTTTCTGACAATCACCTTTGATAACTTTTGAAATTCTTACAGTTACAAGTTCATTGGCCTCAACTTAACACATAAACAAATATAGTTGCAGATACCAAAACATGATACCTAACTCACCTATTGTGCTGCTGATCATGCCAACTAGAAGTAAAAGAAGACTTTCTAGCCCTTTTTTGAGCACCATCCGATCCAAGAAACTTTTTTTTTTTTTTTCACTCTGCCGGAGATAAACTGCAAAGAGTTCAGCACATACATGCTAAATGGATTAAGAAACCAATTGCCAAAGGTAAAGAATTGCTGAAACAGACAATATAGAAGATTTTAACTAGAAATTCCATTTATGCAGTAAACTCAGAAATTAGAAATCCATAGCCTGTATAACTAGGTCAAACAGCAGTAAAGTAGTGCGGAAATCAGTTCATGCAACAAACAAAATCACAGATGAACTTTGAGGTACAATGAGCTAGAACTCATTTCAGCTGGTATACAAAAATATAGGCGCTGGTTACTTTAGCAAAAGAAAAGGAAAGAAAAAATGCTAAAAGAAATACAAGATGCGTGAACTAAAGGACCTCCGCAGCATAGACTACAAGGATTCCTTAGACATATGTTGTCCATATTATTTCAGAATCTTTCAGGCTCCAGTAGATGCATAACTAACACCATTAAGTTTGACAAAAAAAAATGAAAGCATAAGTCATAACAGTATGCTTAAAAAACCAATTTTTAAAAAAGTTTAGATTTCAAAACCAACAGGGATTAAAGACTATTTTCATTGTTTGATGAAGCATAAATTCTAGGACCACAGGATAATGAAATTACTAAAATCACGGATCATTTGAACTCAATTTTCTAATATGTACTGGCTAAAATCCATTTATGTATAGCATATTAACTGTTTGAACACCAGCCAATAATTGGAACTGTAGGAACAAGATTGAAGTCTTGCCTAGGGATGATTGGTGACATGGATATTTTGCTCTTCAGCTCTCTTTTACAGTGGATCTTATGATAGTTTTCCAATCACAAAGAATTTGTACCACCGCAAGCCATATGTTACAAAATGTTTGATGCAAATAGCGAAGGCAAAGATGCAACTGACACTTACTAAGCTTATGACTACTTGTTTAGAACCAACAACCAATGGCCAACAGGAGACCCCTGCTGACATTCTTGGGTAATGTACCAAAATGCGGCCGCCACTAGTGACATAAATTCCCCAAATTGATTCATTTTAATAGGCAACTCTGGATTTACCACAGCTAAGAAAAAATTCCAACGTCAGCAACATTGCCAACACAAACGCAGCATGTTCATTTGTTGATATATTGGCTACATTATGCATGAAGAACAACTGTTACAGCTATCAGTTTTCTGTTGATGTTAATTTAGTCTAAGTTGCCACTGTATAGGCTTAACTTGTGACGGTATAACAACTGGGTCCAAACCATTTAGTGCCCCATTGAAAGATATAGAGGGCTCTATGGAAATTGGCATTTTGCCAAACTACAACTACTTACATGTTAACTTCTTTTGTCTCAAATGAATTAATTTACCCATTGCAGATCTTTCCCTCTTACACACAAATCTCACTAAAAAAAAAAAAGCCAGTAATCAAACAATAGTTTTCAACCATCAAAGAGCAAGCAGATAAAAAATACAGGGCAGCAAAATGCCTCAACAAACAACCTTAAACATGCAAAAGCAATATAGCAAATTTCAACCAAACACATTCTACAGATATGAAATTAGTACAAAAGATCAGCAAACCAAAAACACAGAATAAACCCACATGAAACAACATCACACAAGTAAGCTAATTTCCAAAGTGGAAAAAGAAGAGGAAAAACAGATAACAAAACCACAAGGAACTAACAAAAAAAATTAAACCCAAATGCTTAAAAAAAAAAAGGAATTTATAGGTACTCAAATGAGAAAAATGTAAGAACACAGAGCAAAAATACCTGCTGATCCCAACTTTAGCTAGCTGAAAAGGACCAAGAAGAAGAAATCAAGCCGCCTCAAAAGAGTTAAACAAAAACCCTAAATAAACCTCCCCTGTACAGAAGAAAAAAAACACTTAGTGAAGACAGCAAAAATGAACAGTTCTACTAACCAGCTAAAAAAGTATCCAAGGCATAATCTTTAGACAGATTCCTTAAGCCCCACTTAAGTAAAAATTAAAAAAGAATGTTTCATTACATGTAAAAAAACCAAACAGCACCAAGAACATATATACCTTGATGCTAACACAGCTTATTACATAACTATTCATTAAATACAGCAAAAACAACGACAACACAAGTACTATAATATATATAGATGATGACCCACTAATTGTAGCATTAATAGAAGGTTACAGAGCTAATAAGAAACCTCTAATGGCAGCTTTTTGGTTTTGCAAATAATACTTCTTGTTTGTTGTTTTTGTCCTTATTACCAACTTTTGAAGAGACAACAGCTTCAGTTTTGTTAATCTAAAAAATTTAGTTTAGTTAAATACGGAGAAGAAGATCACGTCATCACCACCGTCCATTTAAGTATCAAACTGAAACTGTGAGTGTGATTAATAATATTAATTATAATTAATTAATTAAGCCATTTTTTCTTTTTGGATCTGAATGTTTTCCCTCCAAAGGTCATTTTTTGAGCTCAAAAGTCAAAAAGAGAAACGGTTTAAAGCTTTTCATTATACTCTCTTAATTTAGGCCAATTCTTTTTTTTTTTTTTTTTGACTAGTTGGAAAATTTTTCGATAAGCAGATGGGTAAAACATAATTTTCTTTTTTTTTTTTTGCACAAAATAAAAATATAAAAAATATTTTCCATTAATTTATGTATAAGTTAAAATCAAATTCATTTTTTTTATAGTGTTAAATATAATTTCGTTCAATCTTTAAACTTATACGAAATTTTTTTTAACTAAAAAATTGTAAAGGTCAAAATTTTTAAGCTAAATTCAAGAAAATTTTACCATTTTACTAATTAGTGTTATAACTTGGAAATTTATTATTACCAGTTGCTAAAGTTCTTATATTTTGCATAACCAAGTAGTCATAAAAAAAAAGTGCATAGATTTTTCATTTGCAATTTTTTTTTAATTACAATTATAATAAGCTAATAATAGTAAGGCTATTTCTAAAACATGATACATTACTTTTAGATTTTTTTTCGAAGAAATTTTGTATGAAAATCATTTATATTGTATATTGTATCTAGCCTAAAAATTGAAAAATGTTAATTGAATTTTTTGTATAGTTAATTTATTAATTATAACAAACATGAGATTACTTTCATTCAAAATTCATCAATTTAGGTAAAACTTTTATTCAGACTTAATGACTTTCGTTTTTTAGCCACTAGAAATTGAGAGACAGAGGTAGGGATTAAAAATCAAACCCGAATCTTAAAGATGTAAGTGATAAGTTTTGATCATTTAACCAATGGCATGCTGGCCAGATTGAACGATTTAATCAATAAACTAAATTCTGAAACTTAATACTGTTTTTAATAGACCTGGATTGAATTTTTTTTTTCTTTGTACAATTTTGATTGACAAGGACTAATAGAAAATTCTTTGAAGTAGGTTAAATTGACTTGCATTTTCTAATCTGTAAAGACACATGCACAAGTTGAAGTGAGTTTTCTTTCACCTTATTAACAAAAAAAAATATTAAGTAATAATATAATGATTTTTTTATTTAGTGTACGCGGTTTTTTTTTTTTTTTTACACTTAGTAATAGATAAAATGTGCAGTGGTAGGATTGATTCATAAGTTTTTACTGTTTATTTACTCAACTTCGGTTGTAGTTATTAAATGCCAAGGTTCCATATTTGATTTTTTATCCTTCATAAATAATCCAAGCGAAAACATCTAAATGTAATGAGCAATATTCGAATCATATAGTGAAAAAAAATTAACCACTTTAACCGGCTAAAAAAATTTGGTTCTTCCAATTTATTTTTATCCAATGGAGCGGTGAGAGTTTGTTTCTCAATAACAAAATTTCAAATCACCTTATGAAAATTCTAACAGGCTATAAATAGCTCAAAAGGATATAATATCAAGTTATCAACCCTTCATTCTCAAAAAAAAATATATATATATCAACCCTTACATATTCACAACTAAAGGGTTAATTATTCGAATGGTTACTAAACTTTAGTTAATTTTTTAAAAAGGTCATTTAATTTCAATTTATGACATTTGGGTCATCAAACTTTAATTTTTATTTGGAACGTAGTTTCTATCTAAGATTTTGAACCTTAAAATTATATAATATTACTATTTTAGTCCAAAAGATTATTCCCTTACAAATAAGTCCATAGGTTCTAAAGATAATAAATAAAATAAAAATATATATTTTTATTTTCTCCATGCCTTCCATTGTAGAGAGTCTTGTCCATTATTTGTGTTTATTTGACTGGTCTAATACTAATAGTTTGAAAGTTTTAAGATAAGAATTATTCAACATAGGACATAAAGAGGTTAATATTTACCAAGAATATCATAATCAATATAATGTGATTTTGTTGAATACAATAAATTAAAATATTTAATACGAACTATACAATAAGTTAAAATTTAATAAGTTTTTTTGTGCGAACACAGTAGATTTAGAAATTTTTTTTAAATACGGAGAAAGAATGTAAGAATTAAATGTACTGTTATCACTAGAATATTTAACATTTATCACCATATTTTATAAAAAATTAAATATTTATAATTTATTATAAGTTTAGTTCATAATTTGAATTTTAAATGACTGTTTATTAATAAAAAATATATTGTATAATTCACATTAATTTATTTTTAAATGCTCTTATTGTAATCCTAATGGATTATTGGAATCTGAACTCTCTGTTCGATTTTCTATTTATCTAGAAATTATTTTAATCTAAACCAAGCAAATGATCTAAAAAATATAATAATAATATTAATAATACACAATTTTCTATTGGTGAATACTAACATCTTCCTGTCCAGCGTCGAATAATTTTTGTCTTAAAACTCTCAAAATATTAGTATTAGACTAGTCAAATAAACACAAATAATGGACAAGACTCTCTACAATGAAAGGCGTGGAGAAAACAAACATATATATTTTTATTTTGTTTGTTATTTTTAGAATCTATGGACTTATTTGCAAGAAAATAATTTTTTGGACTAAAATGGTAATATTATATAACTTTAAGTCTTAAAATCTTAGACAAACACTATATTCAAAACAAAAATCAAAGTTTGGTGACTAAAATGTCACAAATCAAAGTTTGGTGACTAAAATTTCACAAATTAAAATTAAATGACTAAAGTGTCACAAATTGAAATTAAGTGACCTTTTTAAAAAACTAACTAAAATTTAGTAACCATGCGAATAATTTATCCAACAACCGACAACTAAATCTATAATTATTTTATTTTATAAATTCATAATAATTCTAGTTGAAAATTTTCCATAAAAAATTCCATAAAATTCCAACACTCCCATTTAATTTTCCAGAAGCAAACTTTAGAAAGCCATTTTACTACAGAGAAAAGAAATCCTGATGGGTACCACTAGTGATCAAGTGGCAGAGGTGAACTGGCAAACACAACAATTTTCTGAGGGAGGGCTCCCAAAGATTACATAATTCCCCGCTATTTTATATGATTTTATTTATTATGAGTGGGACAATGACTGTGACTTGTGGACATTTAGGAGCATAAAAATAACAATCAATCAGAGTGCCAAAAGAGAAGACAAAAATACCATACTTGGCTGTAAAGAGCACCTTTTAGATAGAACAAAACGTCAAAAGCATATAGCAGCTTTTCACATTAGTGTGCCATGATCTCTCCACTTGAAAATAAACTTTAAAATTTTTGGAAAAGCCTGTTATGGTGGATCATAAGATCTTGAGATCCACAAGCAAATAAGTAACAAAATTATCACCCAACAAGAACAAAACAAGTTCCATAGCAACCAATGGCCTAATAATACAATAACCTAATTCGCTTTAGCTACAAAATATATGGTTTCAGGAGCTCTAACCAAATCAATCCAAACGTCAAAACGCTGCAATTGATAATTTTCCACACATTTGGTTAACTTCAAGTACCCAAAAAAAAAAAAGGGCTAATGTTCAAGACAAACAACAATACCTAGATCACTTTCATCAAAGACGAAATGTTATCCAAAACTAGAAGAGCATTACAATCAGTTCATCCTCAGAGTTTCACTGGCTAGGTGACCTATCTCCATTAGGTTCCCTTGGGTAGTCATCGTGTGGTGGGCTCTGGCTTCTGCTTCTTCTAGGACTGCGGCTTCTACTTCTGTTTGGGGGGGACCGGCTTCTGCTTCTTGGGCTCTGGCTTTGATCCCTATTTGGAGTTCTGCTGCGGCTCCTTGAGCGTGAGTATGACCTCTCTTGACTGTATCTCTTCTCTTGGGGTGAAATGGATCTGCATCAGAACAAACAGCTGTTTAAGCATGCTACATAGATGATGAGGGCTAGTCTAAAAATCAGAAGCTAAACTATCCAGCATCAAACCAAATTTCAGAATTGAGGCAGTCCTGTTCAACCCCTCTTGGTTTAAATGTAATACATCTGATCCCTATTTATAAGAATTCTTCATAGAACTAAAGGGGGTCAATAACAGTAGGAACCAATTTTTCTCAATCACAGAACTCCCAGAAGACTATAACA
Organism: Mallotus repandus; assembly: GCA_949671775.1. Lineage (NCBI taxonomy): Eukaryota > Viridiplantae > Streptophyta > Magnoliopsida > Malpighiales > Euphorbiaceae > Mallotus > Mallotus repandus. The sequence continues at coordinate 30,035 of CATIWM010297127.1, forward strand.
ATCAACCGCAAATTTTCAGTACCCATAAAAAAGAATTCTGTATAATAGAACATATTAGGTGAAAAGAAATAATTGCACACCTCGAGTATCGTCTTTTGGAAGGAGGGGAATAATATTCACGACTGCGGGACCGTGCATGGCGAGGAGGTGGGGATCGCCTTCGATCACGGAACCTGCTCCTAAAACAGAATGAAAACATACATACAGCATTTAGTATTATAATTAGATGTAAGAACTTTGAGGATTTATTTAATCATAATATACTATTTTGTTATGCTTCATGGAAACAGCCCATCAATTGATAAGAATTCAAAGACTTCAACTGGATTTAGGTTTCGCACCATCCCCACCTATTACTAGACTTGACAATAAGATAAAGATAAAGAAATCTTTGGCATCTGAAATGGAAAAATGTTGTGTTTTACAAATTCTGAGTATCGGTCCCTTCCAACAAGATACCTAATTGTTTGGAATAATGTTATAAATGCTATCTGACAATGTCATTTATAATGTGCATGAATCATTTGGAAATTCTTCAAATGTCTCTAACAGAATTAATAAGAAAATAGGAGAAAAAAGATTGGTTAAATAAAAAAAAAAAACTCGAGCAATTTATCAAGCATCTTAGAAAATCAAGCCAGCAAAAAGAAAAACATAAAGCAAGTGTGATAAACAAAAGGTAAAGCCTACCTCCCCCCTCGCTCCCTTGCCCTCATATCAGCTGGCTTCTTCCTGTTCTCCTCTGCAAATACAACAGTCAACTCCCGACCAAGAAGAACCCTACCATCCATATGATGTTTAGCCTCAGCAGCATCCTGAGGATCTGCGTATTGGACAAACCCAAAACCACGGGGTTCCCTGCAATGAGCAGATGCAAAAAGAAAGAAGAAAAATATAAGCATCTCAATTGCAGCTAGAGAGGCAGGGACAGCGCACGCCATAAACCTTTTGCCAATAAAATTTACCAACATAATCCCAAGGTCATGATAAGCATGAGAAAGCAAGCACTTGGCTGCTGACCTTGTAAGTATCATTTTAAAGATGACTTGAAATTCTTCAAGACTTGGAACAATCTTCACAATGTATTCAAACCCAACTTCCTTCCAATCTTCATTACCATTAACATGATCTTCAAAAGAACTCTAATTACTTGATGTTTGTCTTCAAAACTTTAAGTTCACTGTTAAATCTCAAGAACTTCAATTAACAGACCCAACTTTTGATTGCAAGAGAGTAAATTATGAAGAGAATGCCCCAACATAGTAACATAAATTTGATGGGACAATTGAGCTTGGTGGGCCAGCTTAAAGTTTCAAAATTCACTTTCAGAATGAAGCTTGAATTTCCAAAACACTATGAGAACAGTAGTATTGAAATGTTGTAAGAATTTGATGTTTCAAACCTATTAAGTTTCACAGGCAGATGAAAAAGGGAAATAAAAATGGAGGTCATAAGAAGAAAATTTTTTCCCACTCAGTTTCATCATTTGTTTTAAAAAAAAAAGACAAGTGTTTGCAAACTGTAACTAAGCAAGGCTACTGACTTCATGAAGCTCCGACAACATATTTAGAAGAAAAATGAAGAGTCCCATTGTAAGTATGAATTCATATCGAACAATTGTACACATATATAGCTCACCCAGTATAGTAATCCCTAGGCAAGTAAATGTCCTTGAGAGCACCAAACTGTTCAAAAGGCCTTCGTAGGTCTTCTTGCCTGCAAATTGCACCACAATTAGATGGACTATCTTTCTGGCTGATACACTTGTGAATAACAAAATTTTGATCTCAACAGTGAGTGAAGAACTAATTAGGTAAAATATTGGCTCCACAGTTATTTCATCAGAATATGCAGTAAAAAGGTATCCAGTCCATTTAGTTATAATAGAATTCAGAGGTTCCTCACACAGACAATATAAAAAAGGGCTAAAAGGCACCTGAATTCATTCTGTAACAATTATAACATATAGGTGGAGAAATTGATCCATTAACCAATCATCATACATTAAACACAGCATAGTGTTTGTGCAGTTCAAACAGTTGCCTGTTGCCCTGCAGCACAGTTAATTACAATAGAGCACAATATGCATATAAAAATAGACAAAAATGCAACACAGCCAATCCGTTTGTAAAACATTTAGTCCTGGACATTTACCAGTCATATCCAAATCAAAACACACTCTCCTCCCTCTCTTACTGGGTGCCCGCAAAGAGTAAAATCTTGGTTACACTATTCCCTAAAAAAAAATCCAAACCACAAAAAAAGAACTGACATGTTTTCTTGAATTAAGCAAAAGCAATATGATTTCGTAAAGATTGCAAATAAACACAGAATTGACTTAGCAATTAATATAGCTAGTCATCAATAGGAACTTTGCGCGTCATTCAAAGCAACTGAAACAACTCAATATACTTGTCAATTATCATCTAAAACCAAGCTGTAATCAAAAGAAAATGCAAAATACACACAACACGTAATTCAAAGAAAAACGCACATCAATAACAAAGAAAAACTTAAAAAAATTAAAAAAAATAATCACCACTACTTACTATACAACGATACACAGCACAAAATATAAAAGTTAGTAACTTGCTGTAACATACATATCATGAATTAATCAAAGATCCCAAAATCTTAAAATAATTATTAGACACAAAACAGGGCCTCATTTAGCTGCTACAGTAAAATAATTAATATAAATATACCCAATAATGAGGAAGAAAAGAAAAATCACCCACACCTGCAATCATGACGAAGATTGCGGACTAAAAGGCTAGTGGGGAGATCTCTGGCGCCACGACCGCCGTAACGTCCTCTAGGGCTAGGGCTAGGACTACGGCCTCCTCTTCTGCCGTAACCGCGTGGTGGAGGAGATGGAGTGTAACTTCTTCCCCTCATTTTGAAAATTGAAATTTGTATCTGCGCAGTGAAAATAATTGTGATATTAATTGAATAAATAAATAAATGTTAGATAAATTTAAGAAAAAAGATGTGTGGGTGTTGATGGAGAAACCTGAAGAGGAAGAAGAAGAAACAAGAATGAGATAAGTTAGGAAATTAGGGTTTGTTTCTGGTAGAAGAAGTAATAGCGAGTGTGCCTGCCTGCCTCTGTTTTTATTTTCTTGTTTGTACTGAAGCTATTTTTTTTTAAATGTTTTTAAATGGCTAGGGCGTCGCTTCAGTTTTTTTTTTTCCTCGTATTTAAGAAAAAACGCATATGAGCTTTTTTATCTTATGTTAAAAAAAAAAAAAACTTTCTTATCTTTTTTTTTAGCAGGAGAGCGAGGGGTGAAATTTATCAATCTTAATTCTTTTTTTTATATATATAAATTTGGAGTTCGAAGCATCAAGAGGTGCACCTTGGCATTCCAACTATATTGGCACATCCTTAGCACCCTCATCATATGCTAAGAAACAAACCTTTATTAAAAAGAAAAATAAAAATAAAATATCCAAATACAACTCCAAAAACAGAGCAAAAGAAAAAGAAAAACAACCAAAAAACTTAGCGAAATCCATAGGACTCCCTTGCTACAGTATCATGAAGCATTAAAGAGTGACAATATGATGGATAAGAGTTCCACCATTGACAATGAGATAAAGATAAACCCAAAAAAGCCAACTTATCCGCCACCTGGTTCCCTTCTCTAAAAGAATAACTGATATGAACTTGAAGAGATGCTAGTTGGTTAATGCAAAGCTACCATGCCGAATGAATTCTCCAATGGACAACCATACTTCAAGCTTGCAAAAGCTTGATAACAAGCATTGAGTCTGATTCAATCCAAATAAGAGGCAAGTGGAGTTCAATTGCTTTGTTAACAACAATTGTTATCACCTAAAGTTCTGCTTCAAAAGCGAATTTAATGCCAACCGGAGCTACAAAACATGCTAGAGCCGAACCATGGTGATCACAAAGAATACCACCAGTAGAAGCATGACCAGGAGAGCCTAAAGCTGCTCCATCACAATTTAATTTGATCCACCCTCGAGGAGGATGGATCTAGAAAATGGGAATAGCAGCTGGAATTCTTCTAGGGATGCTAGAGATGCGAAGACGTCGCAAAATGAGAAGGTCAACTTGAGAGTTACTCATGGTACCATAATGGAAAAATTTTGCTTCTTTGATGGCCTGACATATGAACCAAATGGACTGTGAAATAGTAATAAAAGAATTACGAAACAAAATGTTGTTTCTAGTATACCAGATACACCAGACCGATGCATGAATACCCATAAGCCATAGAGCCATTAATTGAGAAGAGAAACGTTGCTTAATAGCAGTTTTAAAGAGGTGAAAGAAACCATGAGATAGTTCAAACACAGAGTCGAATAGACTGCCCAAAGCAAATCAAACAAAAACTGCATAAGGACATTTGGTTAAAACATGGTCCAATGAGTCTTCTGCTTCACAACACAAAGGACATCGTGAAACCAGATGAAAACCCTTTATACGAAGAAGCTCCATGGAAGGAAGCTTCCTATGCAAAGCATGCCAAGTAACAAATGATCTAAAAGGAGGCAAAAAATGGCGCCATACTTCTCTACTCTAAGCAACCTTTGGTAATGGGACTCTCAAATGACTATAAGCCTCACTACAAGAAATAAAGCCTGTAGACAGCGGGGTTTAGCGCGCGCCTAAGTTTATTGCAACCACGACACTGTTTGAGCTCAGGGCTCTAAGGAACACACTACTATAGCACAAAGACATAGCGTGGAGATGAGGAGTCGCCACCCAGAGTAATAACTGGGACAAATCGAAGGTGGTGGTAACTTGATTCTCTAATACAAACTAGCACCACAACTAAGAGTTCTGGATACGGAATACCAACTTCTTTTAGTCTTGTGTTCATTTAGAATTATTTTATGAATTACTATCTTATTTCCTAATTACATGTAATTTCATTAAACCCTAATTGAACATCTATCTAACCCTAAGGCAACAAATCCATGAAAAAACACATAAAAAATGCATTCAAGGCATAATATCCCTAAATCCAAACTACATTTGATTTTAAGTTTAGCTAAATCTACATATTTTATTTACAAATGAAATGGAACTAAAGGTGGGCCTATATTTTAATTGTATTAGTGAACTTAAATCTACTATTTTTAATTCTAAAGTGGGCCTAAGTCTACCAAATTTAAGAAAAATGGATTTGATTTAATGGACCTAATTCTACTTATTTTAATTTAAATGAAATGATCTCAAATCTATTTATTTTAAAAGAAATTATTTAATGGGCTGAGCTAAGTCTAAATTTATTTTAAATTACATAAAATGGGCCTAAATTGATTTTAGAGTTAATTAAACCTAAATTTAATTTTAAAAGCCTATTTTATTAGTGAGTTAGACATACACATGAGCTTGGAGCCCAAAACGAATAAAAAATAACAAACAAGCCCAAATAATAAAAATAAAGAAAACAATAAATAAAAAATAAAAATCCTGTGATTTTTCTAACCCTAATTTTAATTACACACAACTTAAAATTAATCTAAAGTGATCATTGATTTTAATTAAGGTTTACTAAATAAACCCTAATTTACTAATTTATTTTAAAAAAATAAAAAAGTAAATATTTTACTATTTCCACTATTGGGGCTATTACAACCTACGTACAGATTAATAAAATAAAATTAAATACAACCCATAAAATGATAAAAAAATCTAAAATTTATGTTAAAATACAAAATTTAATCCATGGCATTCCATGGATCTTCATGGGTCAAATCACTCAACAGTTTATGGTACTCCCACCATCATGAAAATAGAAAACAATAAAATAAAAATTAGTTAATGAATGAATGAAAAATAATAAACAAACATTAACTAAAAAATAAAATCAAAATCAAAATAAAAGAAGAAGGAGATGAAGATTTGAGAATAGGATGCAATATTGATTGCCACTCAGAAGATGATTACCGTTAATGCAAGCATATGGCTTTTGTTGTATTTTTCTATAATTTTTTATTTATTTGGATGTAATTATAGCCAGAAACAAAAGAGAAGCCCGTACAAATCAAAGAAAGATAATTGTGTTTTTTTAGCTCACAGCTAAGAATTAGAAAAACACAGATAAAAATAATAAAACCTCGGAGCCTCCCCCTTCTATGAAGTGAGTTAATCATGCATTTATAAAAGACACAACCTATAACCTTAAGTTGGGTACAGGATAAAAAAATTTATTTTTATTATTTATCCAATAAAAAAATATATATATCAATTTATTTATCAAATAAAAAAATAACAACCAATAAAAAAAATCAGGATAAAAAAAAGCAGACATCCTATTTCTGATCGAAAATAGAAAACAAATGATGGCCATATGGCCATCTTTCTTTCAATTTCAACTTTGAAATTGAATGAGCCATTCAGCCCATGTTTCTTTTTTTTTTTTTGAATTTTCTTCCTTTTTTTTTGAAAGTTTTTAAGAAAATATAAATTTAAAATAAATAAATAAATAAAATAAATAAAATTTAGGACCTAAAAAAAGAATTTGCAATTTAGTTCAAAACCAATAAATTAAATCCAATAAATCCTATTTTATAGTCAATTTTCATCATTGGGTCCTCTGTCGCATCCGAACTCGAATCATCCCGAAATTGGGTGCTTACACCCATCTCAAAGCCCACCTTCATATATATGTAATCTCCATATATGAATCTTTCAACCAAAATTTCAGCTTTTCATCTAATTTTCTTCATTCCCATGCCTAGGCCTAAGGTAAAATTTAGTGAATTTGATGAATATTGTTGGAGAGTAATTGCTCCTCGTGAGGCTCGGAAAAACCAAGAAAAATGGGAACAAGGTCAAGCCCGAAAGTATCATTTAGACAGGCTTTTAGAAAGAGGCAGATGGGCTAAAAAATATTACGGTCCTGATTCTCCATCTTTATATGCTCTAGAACATTCCTTTAACTCTCCAATCCAAAATTCAAATTCCAAGAATCAAAATTTGAAATTTTCAATTAATGAGCAATTATCACAGTCTAACAACCATCAATCTTTAATTCGCCAAAATTTTCTTCAGGAATTAAATTTGGAAGAATCAAATCCCCAAGCAAAAAATTCTCAAAATTTGTTTACCAGTACTTCAAAACATTCAATTCCAAATTCTTCTCCTTTAATTTCTTTTCCTAATCAATGCCCAAATTTTTCAATTTTAAAGTCCTCTTAAAAATCCCATCTTGATAAATCCCTAAAATCCACTTTTCCCAAAAAAAATTCAAATTTTTCTTCTTCTTTTTTCTTTTCCTTTTCTTTCTTCTTCTTCGGTCAGCCCCTCCATCACTGTCTCATTACAGCCCGACATTAGACAGCAGCCGTGACACGCCGAACTGCAAGCAGCATATCGTGTTGCTGCCCCTAGGCTGCTTGCACTTCGCGCGCTCAACGAGCAGCGCATTACTACCTTGGTCGGCTTTCAAGTGACCGGACCACTTCTGGTCGGCCCCAACTCGACTCCTCCACCGACGGCTTAACCCACACTCCCTAAAACAACCCTTGAAGGTGTTGGACCCTCTAAACAAAAGTAACAACAACAATAGTACTGTTGTCCCAAGCAAAATTTCAGCTTTGAATCAACAATTTCTTCCTCCTTTCTTGGTTTTGCAAGTTTTGCAAAGTGTTCAAGCAAATTCTCTCCACTTTCTCAAGATAAATTCTTTTCCAAAGTGCATTCTAAGAAAAAGAAAAGAGGTCATTTTCCCCCTTTTTTAAAAAATTGAATTGCTTTGAGAATTAATAATCTTTGATGTTTATTTGGTGATTTTAATAGCTTGAGAATATTTTGGTCCTTGAATGCACATTATCTTTTGGAGAAATTGTTTGTAATTAGCCAAACACTACATTTTAATTTGGTATGAATTTAAATTGTAACCGAATGATTTATTTTATTTGCTCATTTGGCTATTTAATTGGCTATGATTATTTAGCTACATGCTACCAATTAATTTTAATCATTTAAGTTGCTTGATAGATGTTGAAATTGCAACTTTAGTGACCCAAATTAATTGAACATGTTCATGAAGTTAATGATTATCCAAATGTCATGATTTTGTTGGCTTTGTGATTTTTGGTGAATGCCTTGAGGAAATTTATCTAGCCAAAAATTTGATTTTGCTAGTTTCGCACATTCTTGTTTACTACTTTGTTTTTGGCTTATTTTAGCAACTCTAATGCCAAAATAATCTTACCTCCCATAGATATATCCATTTAGCTAAGTGAATTCAACTTACTTTGGTGATGTCTTTAACCAAATGCAATCTCCATTTTCTTACTCACTTAGCTTTAGTAAGAGTGATAAAATCAAAATGTAAAATTCTGATTTTAAGATCTAATTTCTTCAAGGAAAACTCATTCTTTGACCGAATATTTTGTTACTCATGCTTAAAACAAGCATGTCTTGTATATTACTCATTTCCTCAACACTCATGTTTCCTTGAATGCTTGGAAATGTGATGAACACAAAATATAGTTTGGAGCCTAATTTAACTTTGCAATTCGGCCATATTTTAGCAATTTTATGCCAAAATTTTGTTTTCTCAAATTTGAAGGAATGTCACTTGAATTACTTAATGCATTCATTTAGCCAAGTTAATTTATTTTTAACTTAGCCACAAAACCTATAATTTGAGAAAAATTATTTAACCAAAATTAAAATCCCCAAAAATTAATCATTCTCAAGAAAAATCATTATTTTGGCAATTAATACCAAAATGATTCCATTATGAATGCATTTTTTGGTTTTTCTTCAAGACTTGTGTATTTAAATACTATCAACCGAAAAAATTATTTATTTTGGTTCATTTATTCTTTGTAGAATTTAGGATTATTTTGGTAAATTCATGCCAAAATAATTCCACATACTTAATTTGAACACTTAGCCAAATAAACTCTTTTTAGATTTAGCTTTAAGCTTGCAAGTGCTTTGTTTGCTTGATTATAAGAATGAGATTCAGATTTTTATTTTCTTGCTAATCTTTCATTCTTGAATTTTAAAAGCACTCTTAATCAGAAATTTATTCATGCTCTCTTTCAATTATTTGGCCAATTACCAAATATTTACATGTGTAGGGAAAATGCCAACCTAGTTATTTATATAGCCAAATTATTTTTAGCCAAATTATTTTTAGCCAAAAATGCTGAAATTTTAGTGTAAAAATCTGCATTTTGGCTTAAATTTCAAGCATAAATTTTTAGCTTTCATTTCTTCCTTGATATGGCCAAAATTCATGTTCTGTTATAGTCACATACATGTTCACCATTAGTGCTAACTTTAAAAGCCAATAATTTAATCTTTTCTTTTAAGCAAGCTTAGCATGGAGGTGATGTGTACACTCATGATTTTTTGCTAAGGGTCATTACTTAGCCTTTATCTAAACATTTAGGGAAAGCTATCACATTTATCTGCAAGTATAGTTCAATTTGCTAAATTATCCTATCCTTTAAATTTTATCCATTTGAGCATCAATTTATCGACTTATTTCTATTTTATCTAACTTCAATTTGGCATGTGGAGTTGCTGATTTGGAAGGCTGATGTGGCAAAATCATGTTGACGTGGCAAATGACATCAGCTTCCACATCAGCAACTCCACATGCCAAATGCAAGTTGGATAAAATAGAAACAAGTCGATAAACATCAGCCTTCCACATCAGCAACTCTACATGCCAAATGCAAGTTGGATAAAATAGAAACAAGTCGATAAATTGATGCTAAAATGGATAATTTTAAAGGATAAAATAATTTAGTAAATTGGACTATAGTTACGGATAAATGGGATGGTTTTCCCTTAAAAAATTTTATAAATTTTAAAATATTATTTCACTTCTTATTTGGATTGTATTTACTCATTATATTAGGATAAGATGGGCATTCCGTTTTCTGCTCGTAGCCATTTGGTAGCCTCGGTTCATGATTTTTTTGGGATGAGGTTTGGCATCTCCC
>CATIWM010297219.1:0-18252 GCA_949671775.1 Mallotus repandus
CAGCTCAAGAAAATTTTATATTTCTAATAAATTCTTTGATGTATTTTAAGAAAACTTCGTGAAGAAAATTTATTGAAATTACGTATCAATTTTTATTATAAATTTTTGAATGTTTATGTGAAAAATGAATTTTTGGAAAAATTAGTGAATTTTATATTCAGGGTAAGAAAGTTTCAGAATAAAAAATGAGAAAGGGTTTGAACCTTTTCTCGGTTTCTATAAGTTTGTAATTGGATTTGAAAAGTTCATAGCAAGGCTAAACTTTAGAGATTAATGTGTCAGAAACATTCCAAAGCAATTCCACCATTGGATGAACTGAAAAGAGAGTTTGGAGGTTTGGAATTCTTTATCAAAATATAATAGCCATGAATGGCCGTATCCATCATTTTGAATAAAGAAAGAGTTGAACCAGACTTGTTGATAGTCCTAAATAATTATAATATTGGTATTGGGCAAGTTTGTTATGAAGGTCAACAGGAAAATATTTTAACCTATTCAAGCCTTTACCCCATTCCATAGGATGTATAATCTTTTGGATGGTGCAAGTTGAATAAGAAAGATTTGCATTTTTTTATTCTTTTTGAAATGTTTGAATTTGGCAGAGCTAGTTGTTTCTAAAATAGCTTGGTAAAAAATTTGGAGCTTTGATTTATCCCATGGTTTATAATACCACCTTTTTGGAAAAAGTTTATAAACTCGCTTGAAAGGTTTTTTATTATAAAATCCTTCTTCTATGGTTAATATATTTTGAAAATGAATTTTTTCAAGATATTTTAAGTTGGTATCAAAAAATTTTTTGCCTGAGATAAAACAATTTGTGAGGATGCTAAATTTGAAATCATTTGAGATGGATTTTGTTAAGAAGAAACCTCCATCTCAGGTTATTTGGAAATAGTTAGAGTAACCTTACCTTTGAAGTTTGACTGGTTTTAAAAAACAAGAATTAATTATGGTTTTTGGGTGAGTTGCTCAAACCAAGTTGGATTTGTGCTTGTTTATGGGCCACAAAATTTTCTTTTTCAAGGACTATGTCCATCGAGGATTTTACTAGTTGGCTACAAAATTTTTGATAGATTTTGGTGTTTGGGCTTGGATTTTTTTCCTCACATTGGTTTGAATGAGTGTTCGCAAGGGCTTTGCCCTTATCTTCGATTTTTTGGGAATCATAATCTATTTTGAAGAAATTCTCTGGTTAGAAAGTCAATAATGGAGTTTGCACCTCCTTTTATATGTTTAATATCAAAATCAAATATAGAAAGGATAGCTTATCATTGGGCAAAAAAATTTGGATGCAATATTTTGAACATCTTTTTATAAAACTTCTTTTGTAGTTTTACAATCAATCCTTAAAAGAAATCTTTAGTTCAAAACATCACTTTGAAATTTGGTAAGGGATAACAACATTCTTAGTTCTATAACTTATATCATTTTTTCAATTAAGTCCTATAAGTAGTTTTCTTTACAATAAAGTTCTATAAGTTTTAAAAAGTCTTCCTGTTAGTCCTATTTGTCTGTCAAGTCAATTTTCTGTTAGTTAACCCTTAAAATTAAACTTTTCTTTTACATTTCAGTCCTAAATTTTTTTAAAAATATATCATTTTTATATTTTAAAAAAATATTTTTTTATTTATAATTTATTTATTATTTTACTTGCATAATAACTATAAAACTCACTAAAATAATACCAAAAAATAAAAATCAAAGATAATATCTTTTTCTTAAATTACTAGTTTAATTAACAACTTTAAATAAAATTAATTAAATATTTTAATTATTTTAAATATATAATTTTAATTAATATATCATAAATGAATAAATTTTTTTATATGGAAAAAACTCAATCAAGGTTGTCAATGTTATAATTTGTGTTATATTTTAAAAAAATTTTAAACTCAATGAAATTTAAAATAGACAATTTTTTTACAAAATATTTCTTTATTATAGATTGTTTTATAATAAATATTTGAGCAATTAAATAAGTGAACATGTATTTTTATAAAATAGCTTAACGTAAAGGAACATTTTTTTTGAAGATATCTAATTTAAATATAATTGAATTCAATAGATATTTGAAATCTAACACAAATTATAGTTTTGACATAAATGAATAAATACTTTTGATTTTTAATATTTAATTTTTTATATTATTTTTAATGAGTTAATATAGTTATTATGAAAATTAAATAATGTAATCCATTATAAATAAAAATAAAAATTATTTGTTTAAAATATAAAAGATTTAAAAGTTTTAGGACTGAAATGTAAAAAACAAGTTTAATTCTAACGGTTGACTAATGAAAAATTTGTTTGATTAATGGATAGGACTAACGGAAAAACTTTTTAAAACTTATAGAACTTGATTGTAAAGAAAATTACTAATAGGATTTAATTGAAAAAATGATATAAGTTATAGGACTAATATGTTGTTATCCCATTTGGTAATGCATAAAAAAATTAAAAGAATTTCCTTTTTTATTGTAAAATAATTCTTTTGACAACTATTCCAGTGTGCAGATGTATACTAGACTATGTATTTTCGACCAATTTGAACTTGTTTTAGTACTCCTCATATCCTATTGAACCATCAATTCCCACTATTTTTCAGGCTAATGGATCAACTATATACAGATATGAAATTTCTAAAACTTATTTTTTGATTTTTTGGAAAATCTCAGCATGATGGTCTAACCATGATACTCGATTCTTTTTTTAACCTATCATGCAAGGGTTTTGCTAGATATTTAATGTTTGAAAAGAAATCTAAAACATAATTTAGACTTCATAAGAAGCTTTGCAATTTGGTTTTGTCTGAGAGCTTGTCTGAGAACTTAGTAGTAAATGCAAAAGATCTCTCAATGGATGTTATAGTTCCTTGAGTAATGTAATGACCCAAAAATCAAACACGATTTTGGAAAAGAGATATTTTGAATTTGGAAACTACTAAACCTCTTTTTTTTTGGCAACATAAAAAAAAGTTTATAGATGTATGAAATTTTAATCAATTAAGTTTTAAAAAATAAGAACATCATCATGTCAACTTTGCCACCAATAATTAATTCAAAATCATTTGCAGCTGAAAGTTTTTCTTTTGTTTTTTGATGAAATCTTTTTGGAACCAAATCATATATGATACAATTGAGATATACAGTTATATCAAATAATGCAATTTTATCTAGTTAACAATCATCTAAAAAAATAATGACTTGAATTAAATATTTTTGAGAAGTAATTTCTCCTAAAATATTTATAAAATTCTTTGAAATTTCTAAAACCTTTCTAGGCATTCCAAGTTTTATGATTCAGAATGTCCTATTTGATCATTTGAATCAGAACTTGAATTGTCAACTTTTTATAAGAGTTTAGATGAGATCAGAATCTCTCTATTGTTTGGCCTTCAGGTCTTTTTGTTATAGCTTAACGGCTTTGACTTCCTTTTGAAGATATTATAAGGTTCCTACAGGGACTTTAGACTTTTGACCTCTATTTAATATGGTAATAAGATCATAAGTATTTTTACTAGTAGAAGCTGAGACAGAAAGAGTGTTTAGAGGTTTTTTTTTCTAATGACTTTAGAACTTTATTTAGATATTATTTTCGAAGACAAAGATCATTAATATGCTTTATAGTGTCAAGAATTGTTTTTTAATCTCTTGTTAGCATATTAATTTTTTTGAGTGGTTTTCCAAAATCAAAGCTAGATTCTGAATCAAAAATAGATGATGTAGTTTCTCATCAACTTAGAGAGAGCTAGACATAAAGGATTCTATCAGAAGGAAAGAAATCTTATGAAGGACTTATTCTTCTAAATCTAGTTCATGGAGTCTAGAATTAAATTTACAAAACCTTGTAATATTACCTTTCTTTCCATATTTATAATAAGTGATATCCTTAAGGTTAGTCTTTTTCTTGGTTTTTAGTTTTAGGACTTTTCTTCATAAAGGACTTAGAAATTTTCTTAAATGAGGAAGGTTTTTTATAGTATTGTTCCTTTTTAAGTTGATAAGACCTATAAGACTTCTTATACTTATAAGAAGATTTAGATTTTCTATAGGGTTTTTTTTATCACTTACCACTACAAGACTTAGATTAAATGGGATTGTAGTGAAATTGTTAGCAGAAACTACCTAGTTCTTGTCTAGTTTTCTTTAATTCCCACTTAAAGTTTTTTTAGAGCTTAATGTCTCGATAAATTTTAATTCCTTCTATTCGGGTAAGGCTACTCAATTTACCATAAGTAAATTGATCATAAGGTATTTGATTACCAAAAGTTTATCTAATAATATTCCTAACCTTTTCACCTAAGAGTTTAAGTAAACCTATAAGGAACTTTTCTTCCAAAAAGGTTGATTAGGGTCTTCTCTTACCATTACTTTGGTAAGGAAAGTGTTCTTATAATTTTGGAAATAACTAACCTTCTTATATCTAAGGTTACTAAGAAGCTTAAAATTTTTATCTTTGAGATGGCTTAGATCTCCTACAAAATAATGGGAAATAATTAGGATAAGGGTAGACACTGCATCTTTTGTTGAGTTTCCTTTATTAGCCAAGATAGGTGTTCTATCTTCAAAGGCTTGGATGACATTTAGGATTTACAAGTGTTACTCATGGGTAAGGTGATAATCTCACTAAGCCTTAAGTTGTCCCAAAAATTCTACTATAAGGAGTTCAACTATGGCTTTATCTGAAGTCCTTATTTGGGTTTTATAGGCATTTGTCACCATTGTCATTTGTTGGAGTAAACCAAGGATATGACATTCATTCATACAATTTAAGTTCCACTTATAGATAAAGAAGGCATTAAACCTAGATTAGATCAAGGTACTTGGTTTTAATTCTAATCCTATGTCTGAAGCAGTAGTGCTGGGAACAATAATTGACCAGCCTAACCTATTAACTTGAAGATGTAATAAATTTGTTTGAGATAATTCCTCTTTTTCAGAAGAATCCTTAGTTTAGTCAATAGTATTGATAGTCCTATTATGGGATTAAGGAGTGTTAGGTGCTACTTGCCTAGAGGTTCTTGAGCTAAAGGCTTATTCTATCTTGCTCAGTTGGTCTCTTATGGCTTAAACAAACTTAAATTTGTTTATTTGGAACTATTGCTGATCATGTTTGGAAATCTGATAAGGTTTAAAAATTGGATTCTTAAGTTTTTGATATACTATTTTGGTAGGTTCAAATGGTTTGACATGTATAGATGGGAGAATTATTAGTTTCAAGATATGACCTTCTATCCTAGTGAGTTGTTTCCTTATGGTTTGGAGATGAGCATTTGAAAAGTTATTTTAGAGGAAAATATTAATATTTCTATAATTATCATCCTAAGGGAGTTTGAAATGTGTTGCTTCTATTTTCAAAACAGTATAAGGAATCAAAGCCTTCATTAATGGAGGGTGTTTAGACTGAATAGTTTGACCATCTACTCTCTATTCTGGGATCTTGTTCCTAGAAGTGATCGAATTAATAGTTTTTGAATATTTTGCTTTTTTGAAAGGATATGCAGTGTTGTTTTATTGTGTATATATTTCAAACTAGTCAAAAATCTCATTTAAACTCTGTACTCAATACAGAAAGCATAATATACTTTTTGGAATTCATTTATGACTTCCAATAAATTTTGGAAAAACCAAAGTTTTTTCGGTTCATTCTTTTTTAAATAAAAATCTTTATGAAGAAACTTTTTATCAGTTTGAAATTCTTTTTTTCAACAATTGATTTCTACAAGAATATTTATGGTTATGGCAGAAGTTATAGGTGAAGAAGGAGTACTGGGCTCTTCTACTTCTTCTTCATTTTCTTGGTTTGAATTTTGACTATCATAATGGTCTTTTTTTGTTTGTCTAATAGTTAACATTTTGGAATGTGGAACTAGGTACAAAAGTTGAAAATCGTAATTGCACGTGAGTAGTTTGGACTTATTATTTTGGATATGAAGCATAAATGACTGAAGGAAGTTGAGAAGCTCTTCCCAAGTCAACTATCAAAGAGGTAGAGGCTTCATCAGAAAATTGGAATCAGTCGATTTTCTATCAAAGATAAGTTTGACTCTACCATCTGAGAATTGGGTTATATTCCTCAGATTTGTATTTGGCTCAATTCTTTTGGGAGACTAAGGTTGTGTTGCCCCTTCTAAGACTCATTCTTTTAGTAAGGTAATGTCTTTCCATTTAATGGTTTTTGGATAACAACATTGGATTTGGAAAGGTCTATTTGGAGAAGGATGGTTTCGCCTTTTGGTGAGTGTTTTAGGTGTTTTGTAACAAAAGCACAAGTCATATGACTATATAGATCCATAAAGCATTTTGTAATTATAAGTTTTTATTTATAAAATAATGCTTTTTGAAATATTTTTGGCATTCAAAGAGACTATTATATTTAGATAGTAGCTAAAACTGATCGGTCCTTTGGTAACACTAGATACAACCGTTATTAATAAAGAATCAGAAAAATTTGCAAAC
The DNA here is from genome assembly GCA_949671775.1 of Mallotus repandus. Lineage (NCBI taxonomy): Eukaryota > Viridiplantae > Streptophyta > Magnoliopsida > Malpighiales > Euphorbiaceae > Mallotus > Mallotus repandus. The sequence continues at coordinate 6,459 of CATIWM010297219.1, forward strand.
TTAGCATCTCTAAAGACTGTTAAGATGGAGGCATCTAAACCTTCTCTAGTAAGAGGTCGATCCCTTGAATAAGGCATATATGACTGTATTTTTAGGATTTTTTCCTATGTTTTTGGAAAGATTTTGAAGAAAAAAGATAAATTTTTTTAAAAAGTTTAAAAATCTTGAATGTCTGTTTCTTCAGTTTTGATTATAAAATCAGACTTGAGGAAAGAGAGTTTAGAAAATTTATAAATATATCTTTTCAAATATACAACAATAATAAAATAAATACATCATGGCTGTCTTATACATTAATATATAGCCAAGAGACAAAGGGACAAGATGAGGAAAATAATACATTATCAAACATAAAACAATAATAAAATAAATACATCATGACCGTCTTATACATTAAGATATAATTAGTGATTCCCAATGGTTTTTATTTTGTATTCTCTTATAATACAACAAAATTGCCAACATATGCAGTGCCCATCTTGGGAAAGCAACTTCAACTTATGAGATTTTTTTAAGAAATTTTTATTTTGAAAATTCAGTTTATTTATATATAATAAATTAATTTTGATTGAATTTATTCGATTGTAATTATTAAATAAAAATAACGTTGAATTAAAGCTGATTAATAATAAGAATTTTAACTCTGTTAAAGATTATAAATATACTTATATTACTTATATGGCGTCATTTAATAAAAAGGTTTTTAAGTTTTAGGAATTTTAGTTTCCAACGAAATAAATATGCAACAATTATATTTTCACATATTTATATTAATTTAGCAATATTTGTTGGTTAGAATATTAAATGAAACCCGCATGTAGCAATAATAATTTATTAAAAAAAATATTCATATAGCATTAAGAAATAATTGATATGACTAATATTTGTTGGTTTAAATATCGAGAGTCTAATTTTTTAAATAAAATTTTAAATTTAAATTTTATGTATAAAAAAAATAAGTATTAAAAAAGTTATTTTCTTTATAGATCCATTTGATTTAAAATTCAAATTAATTGATAATTTTATATATTTCAAATATTCAAAACATCAGATAAAAATAATAGCTGACATGATTCATTAATTTAAGTAAATTATTTGCTCCGGTAATTACTCTAATTAACTAATTTTATTTAGGGTTTATTTGACTAAGCTGTTGTTGATAGCCGGTAGATGTTAGCTGATAGTTGTTGCTAATAGCTGGTAGCTGATAGCTGTTAGCGGATCAATATTAAGTGTTTGGTAAAACTATTTACAGTTGTTGCTGTTTATATGTTTAATGACTATTATATATATTAATTAAATTGTTTAAATTTTACATTTATTTTTATTTAATTATTTAGATGTTCAATTGTATGCATCTATACATAATAATAATAATAATAATAATAATGATAATAATAATAATAATAATAATAATAATAATAATAATTATTATTATTATTATTATATGTAAAAAATGCATAGAATATATTTGTACATCTTTAAATCAATTGTTTAAAAAAATTAATCAACAGAATATGAAATAAATAAAAATGAACTAAAAAAGTATGAAAAGAAAAAATTAATATATAAAAATATAGTTTTTAATTTAATTTAGATAGATATAGACAATTAAATAATTACATTTAAATAAATAGGGGCAATTAAGTAATTATATTTAAATTTATGAGAACTGTTCATGAAAAGCTCCAAATTGGAGCTGATATGAAAAAGACCTAATAGGTATCCCAACAGTTAATAGCTACCATTTAAAATTACTAACCAAACACTATTTTGTAACTGTTGGACATTGAACAGCTATCAACTCCCCTGCAATAGCTATACCAAACACCCTCTTAGTGGCATTCAGACAAAATCAATCTTATAAAAAAACAAAAGACAATATCCTCAAATTTAAACATTTTTCCGTCCAATACGATTCATTTGTCGTTTTGATTTCTTGTGCTTTCCAAAACCATTTAAAATAAATAATTAAAATTTATTCATATAAGAAGAGTTCATCATTATAATACTTTATAGGCACAATACATTTACAGTCCCTTGTACTTGATATAATTTATCAGTTTGTCATTTCAACACTTAAATTTTTCTAAAATGCAATAATATGATGACATAATGCATCTACTATCCCCTATAATTATCACTTTTTTGTCATTGACACCTCTAATTGTAATTTTTTGTTGGTCAAACCCTTGAGATGTAGCACAGGTTGATTTGTTATTTCATGTTATGTGTGCTGATAGAGGTTTCAAAATTATATTTTATGCGAGTTTAGGTGTTAAAATGGCAAAATTATAAGTTGAGGTGTCAAACTGTTAAAAAATGATAAGTACAGGGGGGCCATGGATGTATTATGCCTACTTTATACGACTCATAAGTACTCTATAACAAATGATAGGGAGTAAAGTTTGATTTGGCCCTCAAACGTTTTTCAAAGTTCAATTTACCCTAAAATGACCTTTCTGGGCATTTCAACCTAAAACTTGTAATTAATGTTTCATTTTAAACCCTTTTTTGATAGGTTATGGAGCATGAATAATACATGGTGATTAACGGTGCATGAAATAAAGACTAATTTGAATTACCAACTGAATTAAATAGAAAATTTAATCACCAGCTTAATTAATAGTAAGTAACTGATTAGTTGTGGGCAGGAAAAAGAAAACATGTGGCATTCATGCATTGGGTCTGTTTAAGCAGGGGGTTGCTATTACATAAAGAGAGAAAGAGCTCTTTCCTGGTTGAACATCTCAACGTTAGGTTCAAGTAATAAGAGAATGAGTTCGAGATAGTGAAAATCACAAGTGAAGGAAGTTCGATCTACCGAATAGCATTAGATTAGTGAATGAAAATACTAAAACAATTAGAGATTCAATCATTTGTTGCTTTTGTTTTTATGAAAAAAAATTTCTTTGTAGAAGATGTTCTTTTTAGACGTTCTCCATCTAAATTTTTCTTTTTTAGATGTTCTTTTTAAATGTTCTCTGTTGCTTTTATTTTTGTGAAAAAATTTTCCATAGAATAACCATTTGGGTGTAGTGAAATCAAAAGATTTAGTGAAAATATACATGTTAGGTCTGCAAATAATGTTGGGTCTTCTATTTTACAATAAATGAGTTATCCTTTTTTTAATTTTCTTGTATTCATGACATGCTTGAGGTTAAATAGATATGTGTTTTATGAATGATTTGATGTTAATTAGCATGTTTTTTTTTATTGATTTATAGATGGGAGATAGTGAGAGCTCTATAAATTTAAGGTTTCATCACAGAAAAGTGTTTGTGAAGGACCTTAACCTCAGATACAAAGATGAAGAGTTCGCTATTTTGTGGCTTCCTAATAGGGATACACTCCATTATATGAAGGTTGAGAGGTATGTAAAGTCTTTAGGTTATAGTCAGTTGCCTAAGATATATTGGTTGAAACTTGGAAAAAACTAGATGATGGATTGTTCTTACTAAGTGATGATAAGATGATATTTGAAATTTTAGATATCGTGAACATTTGGACTCAGTTGATTTTTACTTAAAACATGGAGTTGATGATCCTGAAGATTTGCAATTTTTAGAGGGAATTAATATGAATGTTGATGAGTATTTCGAGACAGAGATAGAGGACTGTGCAGAGGTCTATATTGGGCAAATAAATGAAGAGTTTGAAGTTCATGCTAATGTAACATTACCTAAACTAGAGGCTACAACAAGGAATGAGTTTGAAAGAACGTCCAAATGGCAGTGGTGTTCATTTGGAAGCAGAAAATAATGTGCTGTCAGATGGAGATGGTACAAAAATGGAAGAAGAAAATGATGTTATGTCAGATGGAGGTGATGAGGAGCTACAATAGGCTAGGGAAAATCTGAAGAAGTTTTAAAATAGCACGGAACTTAAATTTACCTCAAGATGAAGAGCAAGTTCATGAACAAAATAATAGTGAAAATGATGACTAAACTAATAAAGCAGAAGATGTAGAGAGGCAGAAGAGGTTGGTAATGACAATGTTCATGAAAAGGGTGGTCAAATGCTTGCTGAAAACCAATAAATGGGTGCAACTAAACATGAGGAATTGTATACGAATACTGAATACTATGAGTCTGATGACGACTATAGCTTGGAGATAGATTCTGGAGATAAAATTGGGTAGATAATAAGAATAAAGAAACCTGATAGGATAATTTATGATCCTAGTGTTAAAATGAATGCTTTTGTTATTGGGATGGTTTTTTTAACGATTCAATAATTCAGAGATGTCGTAGTAAAATATTCAGTGTTAAAGGGCTGTGAGGTAGATTTCACAAAAAATGAGAACATAAGGATTAAGGATGTGTGTACAAAAAAAAAGTTGCCAATGATTTATATTTTGCTAGTGTTGAGATTTCAGAATCAAAACATATAATCCTCAACAAAAATGTAAAAGAGTGTACAAGAATAAAAGAGTCACCACTAAATTCTTCACTACTTATTATAAGGATAGAATTGTTCAAGAACCTAAGATAAAGATATTTGATTTCAAAAAGCTTATCAGTGAGGAACTAAAATGCAATGCATCTTTCATAATGTGTAAAAAGGCAAGAAAGTGGTGATGTCTGATTTATTTGGTAATTATGTGTAAGAGTATGCTACCCTTTGGAGATAAGTAGAAGAATTGAAGGACACAAATCCTAGGACAATTGCATTGCTGTGTATAAAAGCTAATAGTAATAAATTTTGGAGGCTTTATATATGCTTTGACATTTTTAAAAAGGCTGGAAATCAAGATGTAGGCCAATTATAGGAGTGGATGGCTGTTTTCTAAAAACATGTTATAGAGGTGAGTTATTAACAGTAACAGACAGAGATGGGAACAATCAAATGTTCCCAATCGCTTGGGCTATTGTTAGTATGGAAAACAAAGTCAATTGGATTTAGTTCTTATAATTATTGAAGCAAGATCTTAGGATTTCAGATGGTGATAGCCTGACTCTTATAAGCAACATGCAAAAGGTTAAGCACTTGGCATTTGTATCTTTATGATTTATTTATATCAAATGAAACTGGGATATGTTTTCTATGTACTAGGGGCTGATTGAAGGGGTAAAATAAGAGCTACCCATGTCTGAACACAGGTGGTGTGCTATGCACATAGGGTCTATATAGCATAAAAGGTTGAGAGGACTGGAATTTCAAAATAAATTCTGGAGATGTGCCAAAAGCATATACGAGCAATATTTTATTGATAAATTGGAGCAATTTAATGAATTAGGAACATGAGCTGCAAATGATGTTTTGAAATGGCCTCCAGTTGTATAGTGCGAGCTTACCAAAAGACTACTTACAAGGCAGATTATGTTGACAATAACATGTGCGAAGCTTCTAATGGTTCAACCTTGGAGACAAGGACAATGCATATACAAGAATGTTGAATACTATTAGCGTAAGGATGATGAAGAGAATTTTAGAGAAAAGACAAGAAGCTGATAAATGGGTGAGCAGTATCGGTCTAAGTGCTGTGAAGAAATTAGAGAAACACATGGATCGTGTTTTCAAGTGTTATGTAGTGTTCAATGGCCAACATTGCTATGAAATTGTTGAAGGCAAAGATAGACATACTGTTGATCTTAGTAAGAATTCTTGTACACACAGAGCTTGGGATCTAAGTGGCCTTGATGGCATTTGTGCCATGCATGATAATGAGAAATGTGTTGAAGATTATGTGAGTCATTGATATCATAAGGAGACATATAAAAAAAGCTAATGCTTTGTCATGTTTTCTTGTAAAGGCAAGAATATATGGCTTGAAAGTACAAGCCTTCTGTTGAGCCTCCAACAGTTAGACATATGCCTGGTAGGCCTAAGCCAAAAAGAAGAAACAATATCGATGAGCTAAGAAAAGGTGGAAAGTTATCAAAAAAGGGGTGAAGATGACATGTTCTCTGTGCAGAGAAAAGATGCACAATAAGAAAGGTTACCCAAATAAGAATCAAACTATGAATAATGGTGCTCTAAGTGCTTCACAAGTAGCAAGCTCTTCACAGGCAGCAAGTTCTTCTGAATTTAAACCTTCACAGCTTCTGAATTCAGACCTTGTAGAAGATTATGTAGAAATACATCAAGAAATGACAATAATAATCAGGGTTTATAGTATTTCTTTGACTAATTCTTACTTTATATCCATTCTTATATGACTAATTTTTTTTAATATGACAACAGAAAAAAATGCAAGCTATTAAAGAAGCCAAAATAAAAAAACCTGTTATATAAAAAATAAGGCCTGTGAAATCATCTTCAAACAACCTTAAGAGGCATCCAAATAAGCAGGTTGGTCATGGTATACTAATTGATAAGGTGACTGGTAGAACTACTCTTAATGTAAGTTTAATGCTTGTGGTTCAATCTTCATGGGTATACTCATTGATGAGTTGTGTTGTTATATGATTATTTGTGGTTTTGATTGAATTGGTATAAAGATAGATTATTTATGTTTTATTTATGTCAAATGTATATAGCCTGGTTTGATGTCAGATAGAATTGTACAATAAAGAAGTCTTATGCCAATTGAAAACCAATGAATTATACATCCAACCATTGAAATGAACACTGCTATTGGGAATCTAAGCTATGGTAGATTTCAAGCACCTGGCCTTCAATGGTGTGGGACATCTACAGTCACTGAAAGACAATTGGAGGTTGAGGGATAGTCTCGCATAGGCAATTTGTATAAGAGCTTAATAACTGACCAATCTCTAGAAACTCTTAACTCTCAAGGATCATTGAAAATGCAAGTGAATATTAAAATTCTAACTACTGCTAGCTCTTCTCAACCACAATAATTGAATCCTCCAAAGAGACAGAAGTTGCAGCTGAAGTGCATGCCTCATTGGAGGATTTAGATTAGCATGCACACAATAGAGGATACTGCTTTTATTTTTGCTTTTTAGGTATAAAATTTATGGTCACACTTTTTGGTAAGTACATGATTGTAAATGACCATATTTTACTGTAAATGGCATTTTTAGGTTATATAGTCATATGCCATAGCTGCTTTTTTTATAAATGGCATACACAAATTATAAATATGCCTACATGATGTTTATCTAGATAGTTTATATGACCATCATGTGTTATAGCTCTATATATTTAATTCAAAAGTTTAATGAAATCTCTTTTTGCTCAGGTGATTCTATAGCTCTCTGTTTGCTCTTTATTGTACTTCTATGTAGCCTATGTTGTTATAGGTAATCGTATGATCATGAACTTAATATTTTTCATTACTTTTTCAATACATTACATTTAAAAAATATTGCTAAATGCTTGTTAGATGGATGATACACATACATCTACAATATACAAAATGCCAATTACAAGTTGTTAATAAGCCACAAGCCATCCATACTAAGTTGAATAAACTAAAAGCTAGTACTAACAAGCCCATAAATTATGCACATTATGCTGACAATCAAGCTTTGCAAACAATTAAAAAGCTAATAAAAATCACAACTACTCCTGACAAAATACTAAGAAGTCTGATTTTCTTCTTCATCTTTGTTGCTTCACTTTTGGCTTTAAATATCATCTTTTCTAGCTTCTCAATCTCCTTTTCAAGCAAGTTGATTTTTCCTCTGCATTGTTCACATCCATATGATCTATAATTAAGAAGCTCATTTTCCAGTCTCATTAACTCTTCCCTTAGTCCATTAATTACTTCAACAGACCAACTTGTAAATTGGTCATCTTTCCACTCAAAGTAATGACATTCACCCTGAAATTTCCATTATTCCCAATTTAATTACATATTAACATTCATATCCTTAACAAATAATCATGAATAGATACAAATCTTACTTTGGGATAGTTGAAAAACCTTCTTCCTGGATTGCTTCTAGTATATGAAATATGCATTGGAGCCTTCCTCCTTCTGGGTTGACACTCACACCTCTTCTTAGGCCCTTTATAATCATATTTTGCTCCCTTGAACCAAGGAAGATGATTTGATGAATTATAAGAATGAAAGGAAGTTGATAAAGATGCAAAAGGCATTTTTGAATCACTGAGAATATATATATATATATATATAATATTAAGGTTTATGGCAATTTGAGAATTTCAACCAATTGAACTTAATATTTAACCTTTTGTTTAATGAATTGACCATTGTTAATGACCATGTGTTATTCACACTCTGTAACCTGTAAGAAAAAGGGTTAAAATGAAAAATTAATTGCAAATTTTGGGTTGATGCCCAAAAAGGTCATTTTGGGCCAAATCGAACCTTATTTCCAAATAATAGTAGTTATATTTGTTATTTAACTTATTAAATAAATTTTTTAATGTTTTTAATGGCGACTTGATAATTCGTTTGCGAATTATTTAAATCTGCAAGCATACTAGAAAAGTTAAGGTGAACTTGTAGGATTTTTCCTATAAGAACTATGATGCCTAAATTAGATTTTGTTATAAAAGAAAGTATTATATATAAAGAATGTGAAGCATGAATAAATTGAGAAGAGATTAGAGGTATATATAGATAGATATATAGCTCAAACCTGATTGCATTTGAACTTTTATTGTTAACAATCCTTATTTTTATAGAACTGGTGTTCCTTATTGAGAGTAAAGTAAATTGCCTTTCTCTAAATGGATTTGCATTTCCTCATGGAATTTAAAGTGTTGGGTCTGCATTTTGGGTCTGGATATTGAAATGGGGTATCAATAGTCCTGCTTAAATGTTGTTCAGATATTTATGTCCAATTGATATGGAATGATGTTAATCTTTGCTTCATCCCTTGAATGTACTTACTTTAATATTAAGCTTCTTGTTGCTATGAGCACTCATAGTGTTTGTAAGCATTGGACTTAGCATGTGTAGAGTGCTGCTAAGTATTAAATTGAGCACGCGTAGTGCTGGTGAGTATTAAATTGAACATGTATAGAGTACTGGTGAGTATCGATTTGAGCAAACATAGTGCTAGAGAGTAGTGGAATGAACACATGTAGAGTGTTGATGAATATTGAACTGAGCATTCATAGAGTACTGATGAATATCGAACCGTGCATACGAAGTGTTGGTGAGTAGTGGACTGAGCATGCATAGTGTGTTGGTGAATGTCAAATAGAGTGCTAGTAAATGTTTAACCAGGCACGATAGTACTGGTGAGTATTGGACCGAGCACGTATAGAGTGTTGGCCAGTGCCTAGCCTTTATTGTATGCCTATATAGTGTGTATCTGCAATGAATGGTAGTTTATAATGAATAACAAAAGCATGGAACTTTACCATCAGTATGGCCAGGCATGATGTTTGATGTCTCCAGATAGTTTTGAGCATGGTGTCTTTGCATATCTTTTGATGTGTCATTTATTGTTTAAAATTCAAATTTCAAAATAGTCACATCTGTGACAGTTGTGGAGATGTTTTAGTTTCTTCTTTGATAACCGCTTAGGCATTGGCATCTAATGCTTATTTATAATTCTTTATATACCTTTAAAGTCATGATAACAAGTTTTGGTACCCAAGGATATTCAGTGTCCTTTTGGAATTTTATTTTGCCTATAAGTAATGCCCTTTAGGGTTGGAGGAACACTTTTTCACATTTTTTTAAATTTTTACTATTCTATGCACATGTTTCTTCTAAGCTTTGCCAATGCTCCCTTTCCGCCATTTTATCTTTGCAATTACCACCCTTTGCTGCTAAGAGGTTTGATCTTCTTCTGATTCTTCATGTTTATATTCTCCTCCACAACTCTTCTTCATTTATTTATACTATTATGGCTCATAGAGAGAGAGAGAGAAAGTAGGATTCTTCACAGTTGGAATCTATGGTAGATAAATATATGATTAAAGATTGCAGAAGAAGGTTTAACATTCCTTTTGAATAGAAGATGTTTACTATAAATAAAAAGTTTAGGGCTCACAATCATTTAGAGGGAAACAACAATATAATGTTTTATATAAATCAACTTAAGGGAGAATTAATATTCCCTTTAGATACCTTTATAAAACTTTTCTTGAATACCTATAACATAGCACTTATCAATTGCATCCCAATAGCTACTGATTTCTAACTACTTTCATATTAGGAGAATCTTCAGGATCAGATGGATGAGATTACCCAGGTAGAAGAGTTTGAGCAAAGGGTTATTGAAGCTCCAATTAACTCAATGGCTATATTTGAGAAATGAAAGGGAAACAACCTTGGGGTTCTGATGATGAGTGTGAAAGCCCTTTCAGAGATGGAGCAATCTTGATCAATCATCATCAACTACCTAAAAGTCTAAATCTAAAGTCCTAGCTCAATCAGAAAATTGGTCCTCCATCAATCTACAACAGCATGGTCTGAGATCACATTACTATCATCTTACGTTTGAAGTCAGACAGTGAGATGGAAAGAGACTGATTAGGATGTAATTGATGATTAACTTATTCTGAATCCAATAGAGGCACTCTTTTTGAATCATTAAATCAATTTTATAATTTTGTTAGCATCATCCTTAACCTTTCATTGGGCAAGTTATTCAGGGAATGCTTTACTTGAAGGATGTCCAGTACTTATTAAAAAGTGAGGTCAATCTCCAAAAATATAAAATAAATAAGATCAAAATTGAGCATGATGGTCAGTTGGAGAAAGCTAAAAAACTTCTAGAGCTAGCACAAGTTGATTGAGCTATTGCTCTTTCAGACCTTGAGAAATAGCAAAAGAAAATCGATGATCTTCAATACTCACTGGCTCAAATGGGAAAGCGAGTTGAGGAACTTAATCAATAACTAGATGAAGAGAAGGATATCTAGAAGAAAGACTTTAAAATTTTTAAGAATGTAATAAAGGATTTCTTCCAAGCCTACAAATTTGAGTGCTAAAGAATTCTTACCCAGCAGCATGAGGACATAGATTTTTTAGAGATGGATAAGATTTTTTACAAAGGGTTGGCTAAGATTGCTAAAAGAGAGTGAGCCTATAGACGATGGGGTTTAGCGCGCGCCCAAGTTTATTGCAATCGCGATACTATTTGAGCTCGGGGCTCTAGGGAACACACTAACCATTGTCACAAAGACACGGCGTGGAGATGATGAGTCACCACCCAGGTTAATAACTGGGACAAATCAAAGGTGGTGGTAACTCGATTCTCTAGTACAAGCTAGCACCACAACCAGGAGTTATGGATATGGAATACCAACTTTTTTTAGTCTCGTGTTCATTTAGAATTAGTTTATGAATTACTATCTTATCCTCTAATTACATGCAATTTCATATAAACCCTAATTAAACATCCATCAATCCTAAAGGCAACTAATCATGAAAAAAGCATATAAGAAATGCATTCATATAAAGCACATTAACCCTAGGTTAGTTTAATCTACATATTTTTAATTAAAGTGAGCTAAATTTACATATTTTAATTTACAAATGAACCTAAAGATAATGGGTCTAATTCCTACTCAATTTTATTTAAATGAGCCTAAGTCTATTTATTTTATTTCTAAAATAGACCTAAGTTTACAAATTATGAAAGTTTAAATTAGTGGGCCTAATTTTACATATTTTAATGTAATATGATTCTAATTCTACAAATTATGGAAAAAGAATTAAGTTAATGGGCTACGTCTAAATTAAATTAAATTAACCTAAGTGGGCCTATGTCTAAATTAACTAAGTGGGCCTAAAGTATCTCTAAACTAAAATCTAAATTTAATTATGGGCCTAAAGATCAAATTAATTAATTAAACCCTAATCCTAATTAAATTATTAAACCTATTAGATAAAGTGAATCAAATTAATTAGCCTAAAACCTAAAATTATGAGCTTAAACACAAACAAGACAAA
>CATIWM010297249.1:0-10122 GCA_949671775.1 Mallotus repandus
CACCGTAGCCTTTTGTCTTCATCAAGTTTTATTAGTTTCATTGCCATAGAGATGACCTCAGAGAAGGTAGTGGGCTCTTTAGTCATGATCTTATCTTTCAGATTTCCTAACCGTGTCCCATCTTTCATCGCCTCTATAGCCACTTTGTAACTTAGGTTCTCGATCTGCATGGCGACTTTATTGATTCTGTTTAAGTAACTTCTCAATGATTTCGTGGCTTCTTGCTTGCACATCCAGAGATCATTTATATTCTTTGCAGGTGGGATATTGGTGATGAATTGAGTTTTGAACTTCTCTACCAACTCTTTAAAGGATGAAGCTGAGTTTTTAGGAAGTTGGTGGAACCACCTCTGAGCAATTTTGGTGAGCGTACTCGGGAAGACTCAGCATAATATTCCATCGTTCACATTCTGAAGCATCATCTTAGTTTAGAATGAAGAGATATGGATGATCGGATCTCCAATGCCATTGAATTGATCCAGCTGAGGTAGTTTGAATTTTGTCAGGATTTTAGTTCTGATCATCCTGCTTACAAAGGGTCTAGTTCCCTCCAGAACAAATTCATCTTCTCTTCTTGGTCCTTTTTGAGCTTTCTGGATGGCTTGCTCTACCTTTTGAGCTATCTGGGAATCATCTAGTCCAGGAAAATTTACGCTTGATTTGCCTTCCTAGTCTTTCTGAGCATTTTTGTCTCTTACAGGAATACTCCGAGACGCCATGGGTGGTACTTTATTCTCCGGGTTAGCGGCTCCAGGATTATTCTCTTGAATTAAAGCATTTGGTTTTTGTTGCATGAGGGTCATCTGGACTTGGATGTTTTGAATCATTGCCTCTTTATCTAAGGGAGGCAGGTTATGGGCTATTGTGTTTATGTTTGGTGTGCGTGTGATGGGGATTCCTGAAAGGCTAGGGAAAGGTAAAGAAAGATAGGTCAACTATTAAGAGACAGTGGGGCGTAATAAGAAAAGCTCGTACCTGGGGTTCCTCAACCTTGGGTAATTCCAAAAAAGGGGATTTAAGATGATGGTCTTGCATGATGAATAAGGGTTAATGGGTCAATGAGAAAGATGGGAGCCAACGGGTTAATATGAGGAATAAGAGTTGATGAATTGATGGGGGCGTCTAGGATTGTCCTTAGAGGATTGATCTGAGTGTTGGTAGCTAGCGGTGGGCTGGATGCCATATTTAGAATTGCTTAGCTCGACAAATTCGTGATGGTTTGAACTCGAAAGATCCCCACAGACAGCGCCACTTGATAACTTGATTCTGGAACCTCCGAGTGCTGTGGTCAAGCAATCAACAAAGAGGTAAAGTGAGATGTGGGGTTTTCCTCACAAACCCTTCCATGCTTAAGTCAGATAGGGTAGAGAGGGAATTTAGAGAGATAATGAGAGAATAAAAGCTAACATAATAGAATAAATAATATGAAGAGAGGTAAGGAGTATTTATAAGGAATTGAGATGCTCAAACCTGAGAGGAATAGGATTCCTCTTCCTTGTAGGATTTTTCCTTGCTTGAGGCAATTGCTCCTGACCCGGAAGTCTTCCTGATGAAGGGATTCTTCCAGATGAGGGACACCTTTTCCTATTTGGACTTGGTCTTCCTTGTTCTGTAAGTTACTTTAAATTAGGAATATAAGTTATTAATTAAATAGAAAACTACCTGAGGGGTATCAACATGTAACCCACTTTGGCTCGAAATACAATATATGTCATATTATATTAGTGGACAACAACCTGATGATAGACCCGACATTATTAGTCGTGTTTTTAAGGTGAAACTTTTGCATTTGATAGATGATGTTAAAAAAAATAAACACTTTGGTGAAACAATCACATTTATTTATACAATTGAATTTCAAAAAAGAGGGTTTCCCCATGTTCTCATTGTTTAGTCTGGCTAAATTATGCTGCTAAACCAAAAACACCTTCAGACATTGATTTAATAATATCTGTAGAACTTTCATGCAGTGAAACGGAACCTGAAGCATACAATTTAGTTTATAAATTTATAATCCACAGACCTTGCGGTGCATTAAATCCCCAATCTCCATATATGAAAGATAAAAAATGTTCAAAATTTTATCCAAAAAAATATCAAATGAAACTTTGATTGACGCTAATGATTTTGCAATTTATAGACGTCACAATAATGGCCAACACACTATTAAAAATGGGGAAAAATTGACAATCAATTTGTTGTTCCTCATAATATTGAATTGCTTTTGAAATATGATGATCATATATGCATTTAATGTTGTTATCGAACGACTATGATAAAATATCTATTTAAATATATTAGCAAGGGTACCGATCGAATTCACGCAGTTATTCATAATTACGGTGGTACAATTAACGATTCAAGTGATGATTCAGAACATGTTATTAATGAAATTAAAACCTATTTAGATTATCATTACATCTCTCCATGCAAAGCCGCTTGACGCGTATTTGATTTTCATATACACCATAGAGAACCAGCCATTGAAAAATTAGTTATTCATCTTGAAAATATGAACTAAGTCCTTTTTCAACCATCTGACGACCTATCATACATTGCAGAAAATTCAAATTTTGCTCGCACAATGTTCACTGAATGGATGCAAGCAAATTACACGTATAAAGATGTTAGATGTCTAACATATTTAGAATTTCCAATAAAATGGGTTTGGCATAGTTAGGATAAATTATGGACGCGTCATAAAAAAGGTCATTGTATTGGTAGAATTGCTTATGTTCATCCAAGATCTAGTTAATTATATTACTTAAGAATGTTACTTAATATTATAAAAGGTCCTAAATTATATAAAGATATTAAAACTGTTTCAAGAATTTTACACCTAACCTTTCAATCTGCATGTGAGTTTGTTAGGAAATGACAATTAATGGATATATACTTTAGAAGAATCCATTTTTCGTGCAACCTTTGCACAATTACAAAATTTATTTACTATTTTAATCATTTTTTATGAGGTTAATGATCCAAGAAAACTTTTTGAAATGTTTTGGAAACATTTTACTGATGATATAAGACATGAATTACAAACCACATTTAATCTTCTTGACAAATCAATGTCAGATGATTATTTAAAAAATAAAGTTTTATTATAACTTGAAAAAAACTTCAATTAAAGTAATTCATTGCTTTCAAATTTTGATTTACCATAGCCTAATTATCCAATGAATTATAATATAAACAACTGGTTGCTTCTCGAAGAACTTAATTATGATACAAATAATCTTCATGAAAAACATATCAAACGGCTTCATTCGTTAAACCACGAGCAGCGTAGAATTTACGATGATGTTGTTAATGCTGTCATTCATGGTATTGGAGGTCAGTTTTTTGTTTACGATTATGGTGGTATAGGAAAAACATATTTATATGAAACAATTATATCATTTTTATGTGCAAATGGTATAATTGTTTTGGTTGTCACTTCATCTGGCATTGCATCTTTATTATTATCCAGTGGCTAAACAACACATTCTTGATTTAAAATACCTTTAAATATTGATGAACGTTCAACATGTGAAATAAAGAAGGGAACCCAATTAGCTCGATTGATTGAAGAAACTAAGTTTATCGTTTGGGATGAAGCACCTATGGCCCATAGGTATTGCTTTGAAGCTGTAGATAGAACTTTAAGATATATATTATTTGTTTCTATCATTGACGGAGAGACGAGACCTTTTGAGGGTAAGCTAATTCTATTAGGCAGTGATTTTTGACAGATTCTTCTAGTTGTACTAGGAAGTAATAAGGAAAACATTATTAATGCTTCAATCACACATTCACATTTATGGAAATCATTTAAAATTTATAGACTAACCATCAATATGCATTTGACATCTTCGAATGTTTCGTCTCATTAGACTAACCGTCTTTCAGAATTTTCAAGCTAGCTTTTATCTGTTGGTGAAGGAACAACTGAATATATAAGTCTTCCAACAGATGGTCAAGAGGCAAATTTTATTAGAATACCTGATAATTTAATTATAAAAAAATTTGAAAATGCAATTGATTCAGTAATTAATGAAACATATCCAGATTTTAAAAATAAATAGTACGGTCATTTTTATATAAAAAATAGAACTATTATCACTCAAGCAAATGATATTGTTGATATTATAAATAAAGAAATTTCAGAATTAGTCTGTGAAGAAGAAAAAAATTATTACAACTCAGATTCAATCTGCAAAACTTCATCTAGGGGAGACAAATTGGATGTCCTTTACCCAATTGAATTTTTAAATTCACATAATTTTAATGGATTCACTCAGCATGAGTTGCGCCTTAAAAAAAATCCAAATTATGCTACTCCGTAATATTAATCCAGACATCGGCCTTTGTAATGGTACTCGACTAATAATTATGGAATTAAGTGTTAAAATAATTGAAGTAATTATTCTAACAGGTTCTCATTGTGGCACAAAAGTATCTATACCTCGAATTATTTTGACATACCACGATAATAAATGGCCATTCATATTGAACAGGCATCAATTCTCAATAAGAGTTAGTTATTGTATGACTATAGATAAAAGTTAAGGTCAAACACTTGAACGTGTAGGTCTATATTTGCACAATCACATTTTTACACATAATCAACCACATGTTGCACTTTCTAGAGTTACTTCGTATAGTGGAATAAAAATATTGATAAACAAGCAAAACACAGATGAATATGATAATTGTATACAATATACAAAAAATATTGTCTACCAAGAAATTTTTGATGATATTATTATGCATTGTTGAAACGTTGTTCTCTTATGCATTTTTTTTTATAATTATTTTATTACACTATGGTATTTGCTATATTTAAAAACTTTTTCTTCTTAAGAACACTGTAATATGTTTTTCATTTTTTTCCCATTACTTATTGAATTTATTTTTTTCAAACTTCTGCAATAACTGTACAACTATGTCTTATGCAATGCTTTCTGAAATTGATAATACATCGAACAATATTCGCATAAAAGTTATCCTTGCTTGCATTTGGGAGTTTGCAAACATCAGCAACTTAAATGATATATACAGTTTAGAGCTTTTGACGCTTGATGAATAGGTATTTTACTTTTTTTTTTACTTGTAATTACTTCTTTTAATCTATCTATTATAATTAAATGTTATTTTCAAGAAAATACTGTGCAAGGAATAATACCTAAGCAGTTAATTGATCATTTCAAACAAATCATGGTCTAGGGCAATATATACCACATGTCTAGCTTAATAACAATACTAGCACAGTTCGGTTATAGAGTCAGCAACCATCTATATCATATAAAATTACTTCGAAACACTTTTCTACGAGCCTTAGACAATGCAGATATTCGAAAGGTTCAAGTTTCTTAGCTTTGAAGATGTTCGATCTAGGATTGGCGATAAAACTTTTTTAACAAACATCTATATCATTGGTGACAAAGCATATAAGAAAGCATAATAAGTAAAACAACTATTTTTCTTTAAATTTTATACATTTGTGGAAAAAATAAATTTTCCCTTTCACCAGTCATCCTAATAACACATTTCTATGTATAGACATATTTGGCTAGGTTATATCAATTGGAAAATTTGGAGAGTTCTATATCACTGGTCTAATTGCAAGGAAAAAAAAAGTCAAGATAAAGAATACTGAGTATGCATGTGTACTTGAATAATATGTTTTCAACCATATTATACTTAATCACTAAAAAATGTTTTAAAAATAAAAAATTATTTATAGGGATGACAAATTGGACATAACACTATGGGATCAAGCAGCGAGAATGTTTCCAAAAGATGATATTTTGACTGCAGATCAGGATGGTCCTGTTATTGTTGCATTCCTTTTAATGACAATGAAAAAATTTAATAGTATTATATATATATATATATATATATATATATGTATGCATGCATGCACTATTTTGCTCTAATGTGATCAATTTTTTTACATTACTTTAATAGATGAAATTTCGGTTAATAGCATATCAAGATTTCTAATCAATCTTGACATTCCCAAAATAGTTTCAATGAAGAACAGATGATTAGCTTTATTATATGTGTACAATATGATTTTTTTTAAAATAAAAAATTAAACGATTCGCTTCTTCAGTCTCGGTCAGCCTTTCTATAAGATAGCAAAACATGATACTCCAATTGACCTTTCAAGAAACATTAAAGCGGACAGAGAAACAAATCGCCACACAATTGCACAACTTCTATCACTTGATATTCATACTGATGAGGTTGACAAAAATTTTAATTATAATGGTCTTTGCTCATATATGTTATCCATCTTTAAAATTTTATTGAGAAAATATGTTATCCATCTTTAAAATTTTACTGAGAAATTTTTTTTATAGAACATCAAATTCACATGCAAAGCAATACTAAAAAGTGTTGACGCCATAAGTGGATGGTGGTACAGAGCATCCCACAGTGCAGAAGCAGAGGTATAAGTTGAATACAATTGTTGAAGATGCAGCTGGAACAACATCTTTTTTTATTTTTGGGCAATTAGCTACTGATCTAATCGGATTACCTGCTAGCACACTAGCAAACAACTACAGATATCGCATGTTAGTCCCACCCCTAATGACACGTATTTATGGACTTAATAGAATTTTCCAGATTGTCATCAGCAATAAGATTAAGGATCCATACGATCTTTCTTTTAAGGTTGTCCATATATTTCGTGATGACTTTATGGCTACTCAGATAAAGCAGCAAAAATTGAAAGACGATGCTACATGTTCCACCCTATTTCACAAGCCCATTCTTTCATCCTCTCGTAAATTATCAAAAAGATCCCTGGATTTTTTGAGCAATGAGAGTAGCCACATTCATGATGCATCAGGAGACTCACATGCTATTGAGGTTCTAGTTACTTCCAGAATAGTTGGTCAACAACAAGTTGATTTACTTCCAGATAAGTCGTTTGCCAAAAAAACATGCACAAGGTTTGTTCACATTGTTTATCTGGACATTTTTAAAAAAAAAATAACAATCAAAATTTTCTAATTTAAAATAAATCTTTGCAGGTTTGGAGAATCAAGCAAAGACAAATAGTGATGCTACTTTTTGTTTCAGAAAAATAAAAGAACATAAAATGCTTATTATAAATTGTTTGCAACTTCTTTATTTTGCCTATTTATATTTATCAAACTTCAATGTAATGCATAATACTCACTCTATTATGTATGAATTTTATGTTATTCATTTTTTTTAAAATTATTACCACCATTTAAGTATTTTATCATTGCCCATAGCGGAGCGCTGGTAAACTTACTTGTTTCTTATGAAAAGGATGAATAATGTTTTAAATATGATAAAATTGGAGTATTTTATATCAAATAAAATATATATATTATAAAAATATATTTTCTAATATTTTTATAAAAATATATTATGAATTTTAATAATTTAATATATAAATCATTAAAAGTAAATGTTAAATTATGAAGATGAATATTTATTAAATTTTTAGTTTAATATTTTTGGAGCTCAACTTTCAATATCTATATCGATTCTTTCATTATTATCGTCAAGTTTTCGCTAAGGTTAGCAATTCCAAGGCACATGAACCATCCTCCTAAGACAACTTGATCATTGCTTAAATTATGGATTGAGCAAAAATAAAGGAATTTTTACAAAAAATACCCAAGAAAAAGGTGCCTATAACATCAAATACCTCATATTTTTAAAATATTACATGTGTACCCTATGTTTGTAAAATATTTCACGTGTGTCCTTTTTTTTGTTGCGTCTTCTTCTTCTTCCTTGCATTTTTTCCGTTCACCAACACAATTCAATCTCAATTTTTCTCCAGATTCATTACAATGGCTTCTAGTGTTAATCTATTAGTATATTACCTCATTATCATTTTCATCTTATTTACCACTCTGCCTTTCTCCTCTATTTTGTTATCCTCTCTAACTATTTATCCTCCTCATCCTAAAGCGATCTCCGTAAGTGTTGTATCTTCAAAGTTCAATTCTTTTTTTTATTAAAATAGTGTTAAAGGCTTCATTGCAATAATGATAATGGTAAAAAGGGTTCCTTTGAATTTGGATAATTCTGGCAATTAACGTGGAGGCCTATTTAAATGTAATTAAAGTTTTGTTACTGTATAAGTAGAAGTTTTATGAATTTTAAATTGAATTTGATGGTGAAAGTGTATAGTTTTAGGAGCAGATGCCTCATCAAGTAGTTCGCACACAAGTCTTCTACAATTTGAATCGGTTGAATTTGTTAAATTTTTATTCTATTTATATTGTTTTCTGTTAGTTACAAATGGAGGCATAGAATGCTCGAGTTCATTTAATTGGTCAAGTAATAGAGATTAATTAAGACAAGTACGCTTTTGTATTCTCAATCAGTTGAGAAAGCTTAAATTGAATAAACATGTGCTTGAGGTTACTCTTTTCTCTTTATGTCTTTAGCTTTTCATAGTGCAAGTAAGGTGTTTGTTTAAATGTTTAAGCGAGTTGGATTGGGTATTTAGGCTCATGAGGAATGATTATGTTGGCTCGTTTTAATGTTGCTCTAGGTTTTTTAAAAAAAAGATGAATTCTGTAACTGAGATAAAATAATCATTATGATTATTGCATAGATATTTTGGTCTAGTTTTAAGTTAAATTTGCTTTGATAGATTGCAGATTGATAGTTTATTTTCTTGGTAATGGGTAATCAAGCATAAACTTTTATCAATGTATATCCTCACTAATAATTTTATTTTAAATAGGAAAAGGATGTTCAAAGTTGTTCTTTAATTATTAGAGCTATAATAGCCTTGTGCAGAGGTAACTCAAGACTCTTGATGCCTTTAAATTAGATTAGGTATTAATTTTGGAACCTCAGAGTCCTGCGGTCAAGCAATCAACAAAGAAGCGAGGTGAGATGTGGGGCTTCCCCAACAAACCCTCTGATGCTTAAGTCTGAGAGGGTAGAGAGAGAGAGTTTAGAGAGATAATGAGAGAATAAGAACTTAAGAGAATA
The DNA here is from genome assembly GCA_949671775.1 of Mallotus repandus. NCBI lineage: Eukaryota > Viridiplantae > Streptophyta > Magnoliopsida > Malpighiales > Euphorbiaceae > Mallotus > Mallotus repandus. The sequence goes on from CATIWM010297249.1 coordinate 8,986, forward strand.
AAATGAATAATTTGAAGAGAGGTAAGGAGTATTTATAGGGAATGAGATGCTCAAACCTAAGAGGAATAGGATTCTTCATCCTTGTAGTATTTGTCCTTGCTTGAGGTAATTCTTCCTGATCTGGGAGTCTTCCTAATGAGGGAATCATTTTCCTACTCGGATCATAGCTTCCTTGGCTTGCAAGTCATAGTGAATTAGGAAGATAATTATCAATTTGAATAGGAATATATCTAAGGGTATCAAGAGTCCCCCCTGAAAGTTTGTTTGGATATTTATGTCTGAGTATTCCATTTATTAGAGATATTTGGACAGTTGTGTGGATGATGTCTGACATTATCGGGTGAGCTGACGTGGCCAACCTCAGTCACTGATGTTGAAGATGCTCAGTACCAAGTCTCGGAATGATGTTTGCTGCTACATAAAAAGAAAAGATTACCAGCTGAACTTATAGATACTCGGTACAATAGGCTCGGTGTTATAAAACAATCCAAAGGATTAACTTGTCATATAAAAAATTTGACGGAACCAGCTGTCGCTGGGGTTTTTAATGCTTAAGGCTTTATTTGACCATGTGATCTCTCAGTGTTATAACGAGGTAATGAGGCCCAAGTGCCTATGACCATGAGGTCAATCTCAGTGTTATGAAAAGAGGCCCGAGTGCCTATGACCACGAGGTCAATCTCAGTGTTATGAAATGAGGCCCGAGTGCCTATGACCATGAAGTCAATCTCAGTGTTATGAAATGAGGCTCGAGTGTCTATGACCATGAGGTCAATCTTAGTGTTATGAAATAAAGCCCGAGTGCCTTAGAAACCGTGTACTTTAAATAAGGAAGCGTGAGCATTATGCTCATTGATATGCTTTATTTTGAAAATTCGTCGCATCTGTTTATGTGTTAGAGGACGTGGCATTTTTCGTCGTAAAATTGTAGCTTAAGAGATTTGCCTATTGAAAGGACAATGCTTGGTAACCGTGCTAATGATAGATCTTAATGTCAGAGTGAAGTGCCTATTTTACCCCTAGAAAGTGAGGATTAAAGGCTTCAATATTGAGGGCATGTATCGTCTATCCAGAAACTTCCTCAGATTATAAATTGGAAGTGTATGTGGAGTGTGAGAGAGAATACTTTCACTTTGT
>CATIWM010297270.1:0-20956 GCA_949671775.1 Mallotus repandus
TACAATGCCTTTTTCAGTTTGCAAACATACTCAGGATTGAGTTTGTTCTCAAATCCTTTAGGTTGCTCCATGTACACTTCTCGATCTAGCTCTCTATTAAGAAAGGCATTCTTGACATCCATCTGCCATAAATCCCAAGAGTTACTTGCAGCAAGTGCTAACAAAACACGAACAGTTGAAATCTTGGCCACTAGACTAAACGTTTCATCATAGTCTAGCCCATACTGCTGTGAGAATCCTCATGCTACCAGATGAGCTTTGTATCTCTCAATTGAGCCATCTGGACGAGTCTTGATCTTGTACACCCATTTGCATGAGATAGGCTTCACATTTTTAGGTTTTGGCACCAAGTCCCAAGTTTGATTTTCGGCAAGGGTTTTGATCTCCTCTTCCATGGCTTTTCTCCATTCAGCTTTCTGTGATGCCTCCTCAAATGATGTTGGTTCTTTTTCTTCTTCTACCACTGCAATATTAGCATATTTGGGATTTTTTATTTTCACCCGAGTTGATCTTCTCAACTGTATTGGTGATGTTGCAGGTTGTTCTTCTGACATCTCTACTGTTGGTTAATCCTTAGCATCTATCCTTTGATACACACCAGTCTGCCATGGCCTTTCTTGAGGTTAAAACTGTTCTAGACTCTACTGAACTTTTGTTGACTGCTCTTTATTCTTCTCATGCAATTGTTCTTCTTCATTGGAGTGAGGAAGTGCAACATACTCTGGTGTCCACCATGATGATGTCTCATCAAATATAACATTTTGTGAGACATAGCATTTGCCAGTTGTAGGATCATAACATCTCCATCCTTTTCTGTTCTCATCATAGCCCACAAAAATACACCTAGTTGCCTTTTTCTCGAACTTGCTACGTAGATGGTAAGGTACAAATACATAGCAAACACAGCAAAATACTTTAAAGTGGCTCACTATAGGTTTTATGTTCCATAATTTCTTAAATGGAGACATAAATCCCATCTTCGGTTGAGGAAGTCTGTTGATTATATGAGCTGTTGTTTTCATACACTCAGCCTAAAATCTCCCAGGGACATTCTTGGCATGCAACATGCTTCTGCATACTTCTGCAAGATGCTTGTTCTTTCGTTCTGTAACACCATTCTGTTGTGGCGTATTTGGACAAGTCAGTTGCCTCCTAATCTTGCACTGGAAAAGATAACTTGAGAACTCATCAGAGATGGATTCTCCCCCATTGTTAGTATGAAGACACTAAATTTTGCTTCCAACTTCACTTTCAACCATCAACTTGAACTCTTTGAATTTTGCTAGAGTTTCAGATTTTTCTTTCATGAAATAAACCCAGACATATATTGAATAATCATTAATAAATGTCACTATATAGTGCATACCATTGACTGGTGACTGCTTCACTTTTCCAAATACATATGAGTGGATTAATTCTAGTGGTTGTTTGGCTATGAATGATGACTCCTCATATGGAAGTTAGTTCACTTTTCCATACTAACATCTAGCATAAACCACATCAGTACAAACATCAAGAGTAGGTAGTCTTAATGAGGACTTGCTCATCATTATCTATAGCTTATGATAATTAACATGTGCCAGTCATACATGCCATAAGTCAACTGTATACAAGATGTATATAGAATCCACCTTTTATCCCTCCATTAGTGGTGTGTCAACTATTTTGATTTGTTGACAAACTTTGATATCTTTGGGGTCGAACATAATAAAGTTACCAGAATCAGTCAACTCTGAAACTGACAAAAGATTTTTTTTATACCTGATACACATCCTCCAACTGTACTTATTATCGATTTGAATAGGAAGTGATCACTGTGTCATTAATGTGAGTAATTGGTAGTTGCAAGTTATTTACAGTTACCATAACTTGCTTGCCTTTATACTCTGAAGCATTACAGAGCTTATTTTATCTCATATCATATGACTAGAACAACTGGAATCAAATATCAAACACTTCTCATAATCAATTATATGAGAACTCAAAGCACTAGATGCCTACTCCTCTTCTTCTTCTATTGTGTTAGCCATAAAGCTAAGAACTTCCATAATCTCTGAACTAGAATACTCTTCCACTTATATGGCTTCCACAAAAAATGCTTTAGCATCCCACTCTGGTTCATCCTGGTGGTGATTATTTGTTGTTGTATTGCTCTGAATAGTCCTTTTTTTAAACCAACAATCTCTGGTGTAGTGTCCTTTCTTATTATAGTTAAAACACTCACCATTATAATGTCTAGAATTCTTAGACTACTGATTGTTGTGTTATTGCTTCTGTTGAGCCCCTGCAAATGGACATTGCCTCGTGTCTTCCCTCTATTCCTACCACATGGTTGATTCTTCTTCCTGTTGGTGAAAAGCATCACCTTTTCAATATTCAAGGAGACTCTAGTGAACTGCAGCCATGAAACTAGGGTTTCTTGACTTGCTAACAAATTCTCCAACTCTCTTCAATAGAGGACTATGTGGCCCAATATTGAACTGCAGCCATGAAACTGTGGTACTGAGGTCGTAGTCCATGAATGATGATTCTCCTCATCCTATTACTAGTTATTCTAGATGCCTCATCTAACTCAGCAATTTCTTAGCATAAGGACTTCAACTTGGTAAAAGACTAACTAATTGTCATATCTTTTTGTGAGATAGACATTAGTTCATTTTCCAATAGTTGAAGTCTAGCATCATTCTTCTTTAAGAACCGCAGAGCAAGAGAATCCCAAGCTTTCTTTGGTGTGGTAGCATTTTATATATGCTTCATCATCTCCTATTCAATAGTTATTCTAATGGCAAACATGGCTTTCCCAACTTTAATTCTTCATTTTCTGAGATTGCCAGTATCATCATCTATTGGTGGTGATGTAGTCTCAGTCCGAGCAACAACCTCCCAGAGGTCTTGAGCTTACAAGTATGATTCCATGCAAGTCCTATAATTATTATTATTTAATTTTTTAATAACACCGATATTACCTGATTCTGCTATAGTGACTTGGATTTAACAGTCTCGTGTTTCACTAAACAAGTATGGTTCCGAACCAATGAGTTTTATAGTTCCAAACTGTGCACATGCAAAATAACCCCCATACAATTGCTTTTGTACGTAAAATGTCCATAGTTAGATCCTCGACTGAGTAGGCTCTGATACCACTTCTCGAGTTAGAGTATATTAAAAATTAACAATAAAAATAATTATTAACACATTAAAAATGGGCAATAAAATAGTAAACCAATAAATATTTTTCACTAAAATATTTCACTATTACAAAAATAAAACAAGTTACTTTCACTCAACAGTTTATTACAACACTCACATTACTATACTCGTATTTTTCTCTACTACACACACGTCACTTTGTATCACTCACGACACATTCACTCATAACACACACACTCATAATTTTTCTCACTTATTTTTCACTCACTTGACATCACACATTTTACAAACTATGAGGGATAGTATTTATAATGTTCCTCTAAAAATTTCAATGGTTATAATTCATTATAAATATAAACCATTTTTTTTATAGTAAATGTTATTTAAAGAAAAAACTAAAAACATATTTCAAGTTTGTTATGTTGGTATTCCAACATTGTTACTAATGACTTCAACAATTTCCTCCTCCATTGCCTTGTTCCAATGAGGTATAGAGACCACTTTTTTATTTTTATTTTTTAAAACATTAAAATTAGTCTAACAATATCAATATTTAATTATTATTTTTATTCACAAAATTAATAAAAAATATTATATTCAAATTGTTACAACCACTATCCATTAATATTTACTATATTTATAGTGAGTGATACAAAATCATTATCCTTGTATAACTTACTATCTATTGAACTTTTATATGGGTCAATTTTCAATCTTATTTATAGTCTAAATGGTATAAGGATGTGAAGAGTACATTTTACATCGTTGGAAAAATAAAATGTAGGAAACCAGTTCCATTCTATTTCCACAAATTTTTTGGATCCAATACTTTTGGAAATACTAAGTATTGATAGTTCTCTTTTGTGTTCTCTCTTGCATAAGAGTAGAATTTCCCTACCAAGTACTCTAATTTGTTTAATATGATTTTTGTCTCCTAATAATTATCTTGTTCTAGACCTTACCATCATCTCCTTAATCATACCTTCCTTTCCTTCTCCTTATTGCTTCTCCTTTAAAAGAATAGATCATGATGTTGCTTGCTTAGAATTGTCAAGGCATTAATACTCAAATTATAGTAAAAAGAGTAAAAGATCTAGTGCAGAGACACAGCTATATATTATCTTCTTAATTAAAATGAAATAAACTCAGGTGCAAATGGAAATGCTTAGGAGAAATAATGGCTTTCAATATAGTATTCATGCTAACCTAAATGGACAAGCAATAGCAATACAATGAAGATTCTTAGGATGTGAAAATTTATAGAAAAAAAAGGAATATGTAGATGTCATGATCCAAGAATCTAAGAATTGATATCTTATAAAGGTCTATGAAGCCCTTAATCGCTATGATAGACTCCAAACATATAAGGAAAATAGATCTCTTAAAGCTATTCATAATCTACCATATCTCTTCGTTAGGGATTTTAACTCCTATTTAGATCCATCTAATAAAAAGGAGGTGAGCTTGTTCAATTGGTCACAAACATCTAATTTTCAAGAATTTATGGATGATTGTCAACTAATAGACCCAGAGTTTAATGGTGTTAAACATACATAACATAACAAATAAATAGGGGAAGACACCATCACTGCCAGACTTAACAAAGCCTTACCAACACTGGAATAGAGATTCATGTATGAGCATGCCCATACCATTCATGAAACCTTTTTATTTTTAGATAATTGCCTTATTATTGTTCTACTCCATGTAATTTTGAGGTATAAAAGCAACTTTAAAAATGAGATTAACTAGGGTAGAAGATGAATGTAAGGAAGCCGTGAAGCTTCTAAGAAAGTTGGCACTAAGAAAAGTAATTTCATACCTATAATACCTATAACATAAAAATTGTCTAGTAGAGCTTTGAAAAAATGGAGAAAATCAAAATTTGTTTATTTAAAAGAACAAATTTAAAGACTAAAAGGGAGAATCAAGCTTTCACTCGAAGAGCCATTTGATGAATCAAAAAAAGAGGAAGAAAGAAACATATGTCTGGAATTAAAAAGCTACGGATAAGATAGGAAGTCTATTAGAAGCAAACATCAAGGATAGTTTAGCCACAAAAAGGAGATAAAAACTTAAAATTTTTCCATCTATCCACAATACAAATAAGACAAAAGAACCATATAGTTAAAATAAGGAAAGGAGCTGGGAGTTGGCATACAAATAAAAATAGTATAGCTGAGGAAGCAATGTTTTTTTATAGAAAACTTTTTCAAAAAGAGAAAAATTTTATGCAAGATGAAGTCATTCAAAGAATCCCTTTACTGGTTTCAACAATGATGAACCTCTTATTGCTAGCTCATATACAAGATCAAGAAATTATGATGTTATTTTTCAACTAGAGAAACATAAATCTCTAGGACTAGATGGCTTCCCTGGTGTATTTTTTCAAGATGGTTAAAGCAAATGTAATCTTTCCCACATCCTTTAACAATACTTATATTGCTTTTATGCCTAAAGTGAATAATCGTGAAAATTTTATGAAATTTAGGCCTATTAGTTATTCCAATTTTCTCTATAAAGTCATCTCCAAAACAATAACTAACTTAGAAAATGGACATATGACATGGCTACTCCTTTACAATTTGCTTTTATTCCTCAGAAGCATACAAGGTAATATTATTATATTTTATAAAGTTATATATGGTTTGAATGCTGCGAAAAGGGCAATAACAAAAACATGGCTATTAAAATTGGACATGAAAAAAGCATATGATAGAATAAATTGGAATTTTCTTAAAATTATTATGAAATCATCAGGTTTTAATAATAGATGGGTGGATATGGTGAGTGTATGAATTGTGATTGTTACTTATTCTATCACTTTAAATGTCTTCTCTTTTAAAAAATTTTGTCCAGATAGAGGCCTAAGGCAAAAGGACCCTCTTTCCCTTCACCTATTCATTATGATCTATGATGTTTTGTCTAAACTTCTTCTTAAATCATTATAATATAGTCAGCTTAAGGGTTATCGTATCAAAGAGCACTTTCCCCTCACCCGTGTTCTCTTTGCAGAAAATACCATCCTTTTTGGTAAAGCAACCATGCATGAAGCTACCTAATCAAAAAAATCTTGATTTGTACTCCTTTACTTCAAGGCAAAAGATTAACCTTAACAAATCAGGTATTTTATTTAGCCCAAACTCTCCTACACATATAAAATGTCAAATTTTCCACTTTTTGCATAAAAGAAACTCCATCATTATCCAAATACCACAGATACCTTCAAAATTGGGGAAGGTCTAAAGTCCAACTTTATAACACCATCGTTCAAAAAGTCATGCAATAAGTTCAAAGCTGGAAAGCTAGATTTCTAACTCAAGTTACTAAGGAAAGTGCTAATTAAAGTAATGTTACAAGTTGCACCAACTTATATTATGTCAACTTTCAAGTTACCCATGGCTATTGTTAAAAGAATTAAATAACTTATAACTAGGTTTTGGTAGTTTCAGGACATGCAAACTCGAAAGGTTCATTAGGTGGCATGGAAAACCCTTATTAAGAATAAGTTAGGAAAGTATTGTGTTAAAAGAAATGAAGCTCTTCATTATAATTCTATTAGCAAGACAAAAAACTATTACAACATCTTGACTTAATTTGTATAAGTTTTGAAAAGCATTTATTTTCCTTTTACCACTTTCAATAAAGCTATAAAAGGGTACATACCTTCTTGGATATGGTCAAGCTTATTAGAAGGAAGGGATCTTATCTCGAAAGATTATAGATGGAACATCTTATTAGGAAATTAAGTATCTGAGAAGATAAATGGATCCTTACTTTCCCAACTTCAAAATTCAGACTCTAAAACCTGCAAACACCAATTTTTTATTGGTTAGGGATGTCATAGATTAATCCTAAAGAAAAGGAAATTATGTCATACTATTGTAACCGTTTTCAGTAGAGGAAGCAGTAGCTATTGCCCAAGTTCTAATTACAAAGAGAGGCAAAACTAACAAACTTGTTTGGCATTCTTAAAAAATAGAGCCTACTCTATCAAGTTTGGATATAGGTTGCTTAAATTATAATAAGAAAGCCCTTTGAATAGGGTCTCAACTCTCTCTTCTTTTGTCCTATAGAGGAAATTTTGGCATTCCATATGGTCTTTTGTTATCTTACCCAAAATAGAAAATTTTATTTGGCATTGCACTAAAGACTCTCTAGTAACTAAAACTAATCTCGTTAAAAAAGGTAGGCAATTGACAATAGATGCCTAATCTGCCACAATGAAGAGGAGATTCAGGAACATGTTTTTTTCTTTTGTCAAAATGCAAGGATAATATGGTTTGCTAGTCGTATGAAATACATTCATGTAGCCCATGTTTTTAATCATTCACTCACCAGTGGAACGAACTTAACTAATTATTGTCTTGTGGAATGAAGTTAACTAATTACTATGCTTTACTAACTCAATGTACATGATGGGATTGATAACTATAAATATGTTGGCAAATTTGGAAATAGAGGAATATTGAAGTTTTCAACAACACCAAGGCTAGCCCACTTGTAACGATAGCGAAGATAAATTCCATGTGGGAGGAAATAACAAATCTGTAGCAAAAAGGAGAACCCACCTTTCCAAGAAGGAGAGAAGGCCCTAATAACTAGCCACAACCTCCCTTTGGAATCCTTAAAATCAATTGTGATGCATCTTTCAACATCTAAACTAGCAAAGCATAGACAACATTCATTTGCTGCAACTCTAAAAGCCATTTACTTTTTGCAATAGCAAGGATACTTGGTTGTAGGTTTGCTACTACAACTAAAGCCACAACAGTGAGAGAAGTCCTAAAATTTGTCCCTAATCATCTTTTTAAAAAGGTTATTATGGATCCAAGAAGGTGTGGATGAGTTGGCAAGAGACTCTTCCAGCTTAATCAGAAGTCTCAAGTTTGAGCTCTAGGTATGCAACTATTTTAAAACTCTTAAAATAGATCTTTATCGTCCTTTGAGGTCCTTCCTGAGTCGAAACTAAAATAGTCAGGTCCTACGAAATACTAGATACCAGATGATCTTGTAAAAAAAAATTATAGAATTAGATGTAGCTTTGGTCATTGCAACTATTAATAATCATTTAGAAGAAGTCCCTTGGGAGTTTGCCTTAATCATAGAGGAAAACAAACAATTAATAAACAATATTCCCCAAGTCACAATCCAAAAACTTGATTGAGATGGCAATCCTTCAAGCATTTCCGTTCTTTAATTATACGAATTTAATTTATTTCCTCTGCTTGAAGGTGTTACAATGACAGATTTGGATTTTCATGCTCAAATTAAATAATTAATTATACGAATATGGTATGAAAAAATTATTTATTAGCATCCAACACAAATAGGCCAAATGTCCAAATTAAACCCTCATATTTTGTCCTAGGTTTACATTAGACTTTTTTTTTAGTTCATTCAATTAAATTCTTCTTTTAAAATTATATCATATTAAAAAAATTTTACAATTAAACCCTATAAATTAAAAAAAAAATTAATTTTAAGAGTTAACTATAAATTATTTTTAAAAATATATATATAAACTACTTATAAAGTTTCAAAAATTTTTAAATCTATACAATAATTTTTAAAAGCTTTTTTGAAATTTTAAAATTTTTAAAAACATTACAGTTAAATGATATACATTTCAAAAAAAATTTAACCTTTTTATTCATTATTTTAAATATTTTTTCGTTAACCAACCATTAAATTAGATTGATGAATAAAATTTTATTATTTAACGTTTAAAATTAAAGTTGAGTCAATTATCAATTTGTTATTTATATCAACAAATAAAATAGATGAATTTTTTATAAAAAATTAGATATATATCATTTGATTGTCAATTTCTAAAATTTTTAAATATATAAAATTTTTTAAGGCTTTAAAAAATTCAAATAAATTCAAAAATTATTTGGTAGCTTTTAATATTTTAAAAACTTTATAATTAGTTATATATATATATATATATATAATTAAAGGTCTAAGTAAGAATTATTTTCATCAAATTTCTGGATTTTTATTTCATCATCTACTAATTTGTGGTCAATAAGTCAATGTTCTTGAATGATTTTTCTTCCACAATACGCAATAAAATGTACTACGGTTTTGGTTCCAAATAATAATAATATGTACTATCCAAATAATTTGCCATGTAATTGTAGTAATAATAGTAGTAGTAGTACTACCACAAAAGCAATCATCTTCATCAATGGCAACTCAATAGTACAATTTGTACCACTATAAAAATAGAATTGAAAATATTATAGTATAGTTGAATGGCAAGTACTATGGCCATCGTAGGTGTGTGTAGTACATTTTTAAGACAAGTACTTGATTATATAAATGGTGATATGCTTGTCATGAAATCAAATCAAATCAAAGATCATTGCATTATCCAAAAGTTGTCATAAAAAAGAGTGTGTGTGTTTGTGAGAGACAGAGGGAGAGATATCATGGGAGGCAATGTGGAGGATTCCTACAGGAGCGACCTGAGAATCACATGTGGACATTCTTAGATGTACCCTTATCATCTTCTTCTTCTCCTTTTCTTTTGGGTGTTATTCATGTGTTCTCAGGTCGCCCCTGCCGGGCTTTCCTCCGCCGTCTAATCTTGTGATGAAGGTTGTGAAAGGTATATTACACCTCATACAGTTAAATTTATAAAAATAAAATAAAATAAAATATATTTATGTATGATAAATCTGACGGTCAGATAAAATACAGTCAAAGTAAAACATAACTTTTCATAATTTATTTATGTGCTGTTTTTTTTAATTATTACTCTTTTTTATTTTAAATTTTTTCAATTAGATAATATAAATTGAATTCATGAACTTTTAATGCTTTGAGGCTAAATTTTTTACCACTAAATTATTCAAGTTTCGACTAATGCTTTTTTGTTTAATTTTTTTTATTAATGAAGTTTTTGTTTTTTGTTTTTTTACTTAATGACATTCAAGAGAAAATAATATTGGACAGTGACAATTAATCCTATAGGTTTACAGCTACTATAAAGATTTGATTTAATTAATTAAATACATTATATTTCAAAAAGGTTTTATAATAATTTAAATCCAATCACTATGTGAGAACAAATTATTAGAGCATAGAAAATGTGTTTGTGTGTATGTATGTACAATGGTGATTAGATTTCAAAGAGCCTCCATTTCAGAGGTTTATATACAACCTGGAATTATGAGGTATTTTCATTGGTTGAAGATTTCTGGATTATTGTTTTAGTCCTTGTCTAAGCAATTAATTTAGATGATTTAATTTCATCATGGAAACGGAAAAGAAGAGGATAGAGATATCTAATCATTCTTTTAATTAAATGTCTTGATTCCTTCATAATATATTTTGCTATCCGTTCTAGATGGACTAGACATTTTAATTTCCAAGTCTTTTTTTTCATTTAAGGAGTTTACTGATTTTTTTCTTTAAAATTATGAGCTCCAACATCGATTTATCCAAATCAATATTATATTCTAACGATAACAATAATTAATTTTTTATTTTTCTATTTGAAAAATAAAAAGTTAAATAATAAATAATAAAATAAAAATAGAAAACACTTTCTTTAACCATACAAGGCCTTACATTTTTTACTTCTTCAATAGCTTGTATCATTGTACTACTACAAGGGTTTTTTTTCTTCTTTTGTTTTTTTTTTTTCCCTCACCTGTGGTAGCATAGAATGGGACAAGTTGTGGTGTATAGCTGTTAAAGCTTCCAAGGGCCAACACAATGGCATTGTCTGACCCAGTAGATATCATTGTTACTTCTCTTTCTTGCCTTCGTAAAATGCTACTGCTACTGAGTCTGTGTCTATCAGGGTTACATTACAAGAGATAACTGTTTCACTTCCACACATGCTTAAATTTTTCCAGGCCCACTTGTAACTCTGTCAACAGGCCGCTGAGAGTGATGCAAGAGATATTTTAATTAAATTTATCAATTCAAGTTTAACAGAAATGCCATGATAGGGCTACCAAAAAATGTGCACATCACTATAGTTTCAAGAAAAAAAAAAAATACTAGCTACTTTTTTTTTCCTCTTTGTTCATCAAAAACTTCATTTTGACTGCCGATGATTATTTATTAGATCGACGGTAATCTTTTATTATTATCTTTTTCTTATTTGCTTTATTCATTCTTTTGCAATTAGTAAATACAAATATCTTGTTATTTATTGAAATTTTTAAATTTTCTTTCATTGAATAAATGGAATTTTAGTGATTTTCCTTCATAACTTTTGCATATCTCTATTTGTAAAATTTCTGTTAATGTATATACAGTCAAATTCATTAAAGACCAAATAGTCAATCTAAAGTCATTAAAATAATGAAATTCTATTAACGCAACAAGATATTTCAAATTTTAAATGAGACTTCATTTCTATATTTTTTGATTGTACAATTACTAATATTATTTTTTATCAAGATAAATTTTTAATTTTCAACTAAATGAAAATTTAATTTTTCCTAGAAAAACAAATATGCACATTTTTGATGCAGCAACTAGTACTTCCACTCCACCATTGCTTCTATTAAGTGTATTTCAAAAGGGCAACACATGAACATAAAATTCTGTGTTTGGATTCTTGCACCATGTTGAGGTCCACGCCAATTTGATTGGATCAGAGCAAAATCATCACCATCGTGTGCCAAATTCATAGCTAAGACCTTACAAAATCGACAAGAATGTGAATGCAACCGATACCGACTTCACCAATGCAGATTCTCAAACAAAAAATTCCATTAACTTTCACCTCAATGCCAACGACAAAGAATGAGGTCTTCATGGGAAGCATATATTTTCAAGTGTCAGTGCATAATTTCATACGCACATTGCTCATTCGTTCATAGACTGTGTGTAGTGCGCATGCATATTCATCAACAAATGTATGATTAAATTAGACTCATGATGAATATAGAAGTTACTAAACCAAAATCCTTATACCAGACTTGATTGCAAGTAGCTCTTCTTCCCCAGTTTTCTTCCAGACCCCATTTATCATCAGACAGCCTTGCATATCCGTTGGTAACATAACATCTTCACCACCTGATTCACAAATCTCTACAGTATCTCTCATCTTCTTCACACTTGACCTATCTAATAAGCAAATATCATAACTAGCTTCCCTCTTGCTACGCTTAACACCTGGATTAGGAGAACGAATATCAGAACTAGGTTCTTCTGCACCACTACATAGTCTTAATTGCTGTGTCCTTGCTGATGAATCCACTGACTTCTTATTGACATCACAGTGATCAAGAACAGGAAGACAACCAGAAGACCCAAGATCACGAGGCAACATACCAATCGGGCATGGGTTCCATGATTTTGCCACTGCCCATCTGCCTCCACTTTCCAAATCACCATCTGTTGTCTTCAGAATTCTGCGCTTAGCTAGGTTAAGTTTTATCAACTCTAGCTTATTAGCAGCTTCATGGATATACTTGTCTTGCTGCACAAATAGGTTACTGGAGTTCTTAAGATAACATTTTCCTTCAGCTGCATCAGAATCTGATAAACTGAGAGAGCTTAATTTGGTGAGTTTCTCCATTGACGGGCTATTGCGCATCAGCTGAGCAAGATGCACCACTGAATCCATAATATTTTTATTACCATACGATGATATCACAAGACATCTGCGCATCAATCCCATAACAATTGGATCTGATGCATTTAATTCTGTTGTAGAGAATTCTGTTTTGGCTTTGGCACCTTTGCGGTGGAAGGGTTTCAATAGCTTCAGTTGTCCAACAAGCCATGCGAACAAGGAAGAAAGTTGTTCAATTTTAAAACTCCCTGCCCTAGACTCCGTTGACACAAAATATGTTCCTAAGCAAAAATCCACAGAAGGTCAACAAAGGGTATAGAGAGGTCACTCATTTATGCAAACTTTTGTAAACTTGGGAGTGGCTCCGCTCAAATTCACTTTTTCCTCAAGTCCACCAACACTATGAAAAATAAAAATACTTATTTATTTTTAATTAAAAATATATTATTTATTAATTAAATGAATATATAATGCCTTTGTAGTTAAAAATATATATTTATTTTTTAATTAATTTAATATATTATTGTAAATAATATATTTTTGTTACAATTATTTATTTTTCATTTTGATTCACATTTAATATAGTCAAATTTATTGTTAAGAATGAATACGAGTTGTTAGATTAATGTTTTAATGGGTTGTCTTTAATCTAATGGTGAACTTAAGGAAACCTGAAGAAAAATGGACTTGAGGGAGCCACTCCCAGAGACATAGTACTAGAGCTCCATGTTATTCCACATCAAACTTTCCGACATCTATTGAGAATAAACAAACAAAAATAAAGCAAAATAAGGCTACATTGGCAGTCACCTGTTTCATATTTTGTTGCCTCTTCAGTCTCAATCATATTCAGAATGGCCTTTAGAAGCATTAGAAGTAACTCTGGTTCCTTGTTAGATAATTTTATTATCACAAGCTTCCAATCATCCAACAAAGGGGGCATGTCTTGGTCAACTTGGTTAGGAGACTCCAACAAATATGAGGAATCCAGAGCCTTGAGCAAGATCTCTACCAGTACAGAAAGTACTTCAGAGGAGAACGAAGAATATAAACGAACAAGAATTTTCAAGGTCTTCGTAGCTTGCTTCTTCAAACCTGAACAAATACAAAACCTTATTAGCATATTTAATGCAACTTCTACATTTGGCAGCAATGGCATCTTTAAAGAAATCAACAACGACCAATGCAGCATGCCTCCAAGTTTCAGATTATTGCCATTTAGAATGCTAAAACATTTGAGAAATGGAAAGGTATTAAATTGAGGACAGAATATCCTCAAAAGATGTAGTAGAAATAATTTTATGAAGGTAATGTCCCTCCATAGAACATCAAAGATGTACGGTAAATGAAGTTATGAATGCCAGAGTCAACCGTTAAGTACATAAATTCACATCTTCTTGCAGATATGACATGAAATAGTTTAGGTTGCATTTAAATAGAAAATCTGTAATTAAAGGATTTTATTTTATGTTACTTGTTTAATGGTACGTTAGATGCTTGGCTCAACTCAGTGTGCCTGATTTTTTGCACAAGCATAAAAATAAGATCGTAAGAAAAAATAAATATTTTCAATTGAGAATGAATAAAAAAAGGATATGCACTTGTCAGGGAAAAGAAGAAAAAACATGCTTTAACCACAGCACTATTTCAAATCTATCCTTGTACATTTTTTCATGGCAGACATTACTTAATTTTCCATCAGAATCTACCTAGCTGAAGAAAAGCTATTCAAGTACATGGATATTACATACAGATCCATTAATTTCAAATCCTAATTATACAGCCACAACTTTAAACTAATTCAAAGGCAATAACATACAGCCAGATCCATATGCTCTTAAATCTAAATGTTTTAAGGATGTTTTATCAGCATATATTATCAGACTAAATGTACGATGTTGTAATTATATCAATATCTTCTTTCTCATGATATGAGATTTGAACAAGCTTAACTTGAAGTTGAATACTTAAATAAAAATGAAGTCTAGTGTCAAGACTAGTATTAACAAAACTGAATGGCATATTCATGTGATTCACACATTAATATATTTTTAGCTCAACATAACATTTCTGCAAGGGGCAAAATCACTGTCCACATAGATATTTGCTAAGCTTAGTTATCACTTCAATATCCCCATTTTTGTGTCTCAATATGAGCAAAGCTTAAGTCCTGGCACATGACAAATTTCATATTCATTAGTAAGTACTTCCACTCTTAATATTCCTTCTCGTTGCCAACCTTCTTCATGTAAATACTATAATTCATTAATGCAATTGCATTTGCTATTGTTGTTTCCTGTTATCTGTTGACAAAAACTTAAACCATACTAACGTTGAGGACTGAAACTAGTCTCAGTGAAAAAAGTTAGATCATGCATCTAATTGCAAAGTGAGTGAAAAAAAAAGGAATTGCAGCAAACTTTGGCAGCAGTAAGAGCTACCATTAGAAAGGAATTGGATCACTTTGCCTTACCCCCAGATTTGGACAAATACAGCTTGCTGGCCATAAGTGAGAAAAACTTATTACGGCCATTAAGCTGTTCCAGATGTTTGCCACCTACAAAGCAATACTTAAAATAAGATTGCAAAATCCTAGATATCTAACAATTAAGAAACCTTTAAAAATTACAGGAAAAAACATTGCAGACCACATTAAAGCATGCATTGCAGCAAGCATGGTCTCCATTAGGATGCAAACAGAATAATATAGTTTACTGTCAGACTATGGCTATTTTGTCAGTGGCAAACAGTTTACCATTCCTGTAGTATCCAAAAGGATGCTAGAAAACACATGATTTTCTGGATTAAGTTCAGAGCAAGAAGCCAATTTTCTGGAATTTATCCTCTTCAGTGCAAAGTGCAAAGTGCAAATTGCAAAGTGCTAAAAAAATGCAAGTTGCTAAATACATGTAGTTTATTAGGAAGCAATAGATTGCAAATTTGCATGGTCTAGTAGGGATGAGAACTTAAACAGAAGTTTGGCGTTCAACATGCTCATCCCAAAAAAGATATAAATCAAGCTCCAAAACCACATCAGCCTCTAGGCTGAAGCAATTTGAGTAACAGCATCCTTTTTGTACTTTAATGCCACAATGCTAATTTCAGCTGACCACGCCTAAACTTGGTTTCTTTTAACTTTGTTTGATGAGAAAGAAAGAAATGAGAGTAGATTTGTAAGAAAATGATGCAACAAGTTTGTAAGAAAATGATGCAACACACAATCCTACATGAAGAAATGACAACTATAAGGATATCTATCCATTTTTTGGAAGAAGGAAACTCCATAAACAACAACCTTTTATCTCCTAGGCTAACTGTTTAAGTCATCTGATGCATCATATAAGCTAGACAAGAACATAGCTATAAGGCGTCATATCAAATAAATAGCAAACAGGAAAAAAGAAAAGTTAGAAGAAAAAAAGAGTTCCATGCATACGCACGTTTTCCTTTGACTGGTGATGCATCAGACGGACTATCCCTAACTTTCAAGCATGACACCAATTCCTGAAATTTTGATTTGACCTCTTTCCTGATTGTAGCAGTTCCTTCTTTCTGGAACGGAATCCGTTCTGTCTGAGGCCCCCAATAATAAGACTTCAACCAATGAATTGCCTAAAATCATCAACAGCAAATAGGATAAAATCAACTTTGCAGACATCATATTCCAAATAAATACTTTATCAGAACATAAACTGATGTACATGACATATTATAAACCTGAAAAAAAGGCTCTGTTTGTTTCAAACAAAACTTGTCTCTAAAAAACTTATTTGAGAATATTGTCTATTGTTTGATTGTGGCACTATTAACCTCATTAAAAATGTTTTTTTAATTAGTTGCTTTTTAGCAACTAACTAGTTTCTATATGGCCACTCAAGGAATCATGCAAATGCACATAAAAGACTAAATTGCACTTGTATAGAAATTGATGAACTGTGATGAACAGATATTACTTTATAGGCTCCTTCCCTTCATATAAATTTAAGAAAATCCTTACAAAAAGAAATAGAAATGCTCCCCATTTTGAATCATGCACAAAATAGGGAAAAAAAAAAAGGACAAACCTTCAAAGCTGAATCCCGAACTAAAGTCAGTGCAGGCAGATCACGGTGCGAACCCTCTATAATCAGAACAGCATGAAGAGACACAGAAATGAATTTCACATTTATATCTAAAAAAAAAGTCCAGAACACTTATAGAAAGTTACATTACCGTATATGCATATGTTCAAATATTTAACAAATAGAAACACAACTGATATATTGACACAGCAGTTGTAAAAGTTCATGTTGTTACACTACTATTCTACTGATGCTATTCAGGAATAGCAGGAATTCAAGAAATTATGATTCTTCTCCTTCCTTCAAAATGCCCACAATAATAAAATATTACCTTAAATTACCAAAAAAAAAAAAAACAGTAGTATTAAGTAAATTCTATTTTTCCATGGCTAAATTAGTTAACTAGTCAGCAATGGACTAGATAAAAGCTTACCATGGCGAATGTCAATCAGTGTACGTGGAATGCCAATTGCAGCAGCTGCCTCTGCAATTGAAACTTCATTTTTTTTTCGTGTCTTTTCGACAACACAGTTAACAAGCCTGCAAAAATATTAAAGTCAACATAAGCCTAATAATCTTACATCATCTGCACATATATTTGCACAAAACTAGGCGAAATAATCAGATCAACCTTACGAATAAACATGACCAACATTCTGATGATGAAAAAGAGTAATATCATAGAAGTTCACATTCCAAACTTCTACAATCATAAACGTGTATGGAATCAACAAATTCTTATAAATCCATGTAGGTAATTAACAATTCAAAAGCAGCATTTTGAGGGCTAGAAAGCACCTAATGCTACAATTCCCATTTACTAGAGATCAATTTCATACACACACAGACATATATATGATTATCATAATATACCCAAAAAGAAGAAAGAATAAAAACATAGGGAAGCAATGAAATCACACCTCAAGATAGCCATGCAATACAGCATAGCCAGCATTTGCTCTGAGTGTAAAGCATCGCTCGGTAGGTCCTTTCTACAGTGAGATAATAATGATAAATTATTTGTCATGAATTCTTTTAAGGAAAAAAAAAAACCATATGGAAATTAATTCATAATAGAAATGATCACCTATAAAAAGGGTCTTTCTGCATAATTTCAATAATTGAAGCTGTTACATCAATCACAACAGGTAAGCATCCTCTGCTTCGCCATGTCGATATCTAAAAAAAGGTACCCAGCAAACAAAAATTGATTTAATCACTACTACATATCATAGAATAATAAAAATTAGTGTTATTATTCAGCTATTTATGTTAAGATAGAATGCGATTTGGCTTTACTCTATTGATGGCAGAGGCTACATTGTGTGGAGAATCAGAGAACAAAGAGTTCCTAACCCATTCCCACTCCTCCCAATTCAACCACGGCACCAATTTGTAGCCGTACGATGATGTATCTTGATCAACGGGTATATTCTCTTCTTCGAATCCTAACAATGGCTCCATTGAAGAAACGAAAGTAGCAGCAGGGCTCAGTTGTAGGGTTTTAGAATTGAAGTTGGAGGCAACGTAGATTTGGGTTTTAGAATTGAAAATTTAGGTCAAGGAAACTACGCCGTTTCATTCAAAAGAAGTGGCTGTTTCTGTAAAACAAAACGACAGGGTATAAGACTCCAAACGCTTTTTAAGCGGACCAAGACATGGTTTCTGTTTAATGCCAGATTACTGCATTTTCTAAAACTAATTTTTCAATATAATTTTAAGAAAATTTTGAATTACAATTTATAATTAACTAGTCATATATTTGTGCTTTGCTACTTATTAATAAATTATTTATTTATATATTAAAATATTTTATTAGTGAAAATTTTAAATTATAGAATATATATAAATAATAAAATTTATATAAAGAATTTATATAAATTGAAAAATAGTATAATAAATTTTTTAGCATAAATAAATAGTATAGAGTTTATTCTGACATTTAATGATGTTATGCATAAAATTTTATAAGTGAATACTGAAATATAAGATTGATTATAATATTATTAGTTATAAATTTTATTTTTGTTGCCATAATTTTTTAGTTATAATAAAATTAGTTTTTAAAATTATTATATTAGTATTAGAGTATATGCAGCAATGTTTTAGTTGAAAAATAACACTAAATAATTATTATATTATTATACTTAAATTACTTTAAAATTAAAATTTTTAATAGTTTAAAAAAAATATTTGAGTGATTTAAGGTTGAAAAATATGTAGTATATAAATATTTTCAGAATTTGAATAGTATTGAGATATGTGTAATAGTGTTTTAGTTAAAAAATAATTCTAAATAAATAAATATGGTAAATATTTTATTTTCAATAACAATTAGAATTTCTAATGGTTTGACACATTAAATTTTAGAGTGAATACTCAAATATAAAGATAGACACTTGTCAAATTTTTGACTTAATAACTTTAGAGTTCATTTAATATATATATATATATATATATATATACTACAAATTAATAAAATATTTTATTTTTTTATCCTAAAATGAAAAAAGCGATGGGTATAAACACTAGCTAGTGAAGAAGTCTCTTAAATATAAAATTTTCTGATTTGAAGATAAACACATGCAAGTGCAAATGCAACATGGAACAGAAAGATTGAATTTTTTTTTTTAATAAAGATCAGGGCCACAATTTTATTTTAAAGTTGATGTTGAAATTTTATTTTTTTTATAGGAGCTTTTGAAGAAAAATTAGATTGTGTTGGACCGTCTATTAAAAATTTTAACAATTAAGTATTATAAATTACAAAAGAAATTAATTTTAATAATTAATTAATAAAAATACTTTCAACTAATGAATATAACTGATGAAATTATCTTTTAAAATATATATTACTTTCTTATGAAGTTTTTGAAAATTTTTAAGTCTATAAATAAACTATTTTAAAAATTTTTGAAATTTTTTAAAAAATTTAAACACATTATATAGGCTTAAAAAATTTACAATCAGGTGATATACAGTTTTAAAAATTTTGATCAATTTTTTTTACAGGTTGAAATATATTTTCATTAATCAGCCTTTATAATTAATTTTTTTTTACTTATAAAATTTAATTATAATTTTTTTTTAAATAAATGGTCCTATATGACCTAGTTTTAAAAGAATAAGGTCCTATTAGAGATATAAAAAACGTAAAAGTATGATATCGACTTTGGAGTAAATTTTGAGAGGGTGCATCTTCTGCACGGAAGACTACTTTGGAGTAAATTTGAGAATTCAATTTAACGTTTATCCCTTTTTTTTTTTTCAACGTTAACAAATTGAAAATAACATTTTCCTTCAACTCAAATTAAATATAACTTTGGTCATTTGTATCCATCCATTTTACCAACACAAACTTTAGCGTCTTTATACCCTATTTTCTCAAATCCGTACAACGCATTAAATTCTTTTTGTCAAAAAAATTACTAAGAATTCCAATAATTTTATAGGTAAATTTTGGTTATTGCCATTTAAATTTATTAAATTAAATTACTAAAACAAAATGTTGATGGATATTTTTTTTTTTTTTACCATTACACATATATATGGGTGGGGAGTGTAGATTTGAACCCCACCTCTACATATGTTAAGCTCCGTGGGCTGGTTTTTTTATTAATTTAACTCTTTTTTTTTAACAATTTGAAGGTCAAGAGAAAGTAGGGATTGAACTTATAATCTCACCTTTTAATGGATCTCACCGGAGCCATTAGGGTACAAAGGAGGACTATTAATTTAACGGTCATATCATTGTATTAGTGTTTATGTATAGGAACAGAGATTTATATATCTGAAAAGGATAACACAAGACGAATTGCAAGGATTCTCATTGAATAAACTGTATGATGACAAACAATTTTCACATTTTGACACAGAAGCCACATCTTTGGCTTTAAGTTTAAGGTATTTAACAGACAAAATACAACCCAAAAGACCAAATTACGAACTCTTCATCACCCCCACCACTCAAAACTTAAATATACCTTTATAAATTTGCAATTGAAATTTGCTCACAATATGAAAGAAATTAATTAAAAGCTTGATTGCTTAAATCTTAATTCAAGTTGATGAATCAGAAGGCAATGTTCATCATGTCCATGCTCAAGCTTTCCATCATCACATTCTCCATGAACCCACATCTGTTGGATGCTGTTCGTTTGAAGTTTCCCATTCTTGGCCTGACAGTGCACGACGAAAG